>WNWK01001306.1:145000-296307 GCA_009830355.1 Cherax destructor
TGGGTGTGGAGGTGTGGGTGTGGTAGTGTGGGTGTGGTGTGGTAGTTTGGGTGTGGAGGTGTGGGTGTGGTAGTGGGGTGTGGTAGTTTGGGTGTGGAGGTGTGGGTGTGGTAGTGTGGGTGTGGTAGTGTGGGTGTGGAGGTGTGGGTGTGGCAGTGTGGGTGTGGTAGTGTGGGTGTGGTAGTGTGGGTGTGGGTGTGGAGGTATGGGTGTGGATGAGACACTTGGCAGAAGCAGTGATCCGGTTTCCTTTAAATACTTGTACATTTGTTGTGTCAATAATTCTGGTATCTGCTGGTAGCAGGTTAAAGAATCTTGGGCCACTAATGTTGACAGTGTTCTCTTACTGTACCCATGGCTCCACTGCTTTTCAATGAATTTATTTAACATTTTCTCCCATATCTCTCTCTTTAGTACGTTTGTTATCGTAAGGTGTAGATTCTGGACCTGGCCCTTAATGATCTATGTATATAATAAATTATTCAGAGCCTTTGTAAAGCTATAGAAAGTTTTTTTGTCTAGATTAATGGTGACGGCTGGTCATTAACGCATAACTAGTACAAAATATTCTTAAATAAAATTCACTCATAACTATTTGGGTATTTGCGTGATGGTTGGCACTTGCGGGCAGTGTTGATGAGAGGAAGTTGATGCATTACCGAGGTATAATGGAGGCGTGTGATCCTTGTCTTGTGTGTTCAGGAGCACCAGCCTCTACCTTTGTTTACATGGGCACTACCTCTTCCCTCGGCCCATAATGGGATGGTCTGGTGTAAGGCCGCTCCCAAGCCACCTTCATTCATCTCCACCATTGCTGCTACGCTCCCACATTATCTTCATCATTCAGAGAGTAAAACTGTACACACACAGGATGCAGGTGGTGGAATCATGGGCTTCATGCTACTCAAGGTGGGCTGGACAACACATTCTCGTACCAAGAGTCTTGTGCAATGGTCTGGTAGTTGAGGCTGGTGGTCGTGGCTTCTGGTGTAATGGTCTGGTAGTTGAGGCTGGTGGTCGTGGCTTCTGGTCTAATGGTCTGGTAGCTGAGGCTGGTGGTCGTGGCTTCTGGTGTAATGGTCTGGTAGTTGAGGCTGGTGGTCGTGGCTTCTGGTCTAATGGTCTGGTAGCTGAGGCTGGTGGTCGTGGCTTCTGGTGTAATGATCTGGTAGTTGAGGCTGGTGGTCGTGGCTTCTGGTGTAATGGTCTGGTAGTTGAGGCTGGTGGTCGTGGCTTCTGGTCTAATGGTCTGGTAGCTGAGGCTGGTGGTCGTGGCTTCTGGTGTAATGGTCTGGTAGTTGAGGCTGGTGGTCGTGGCTTCTGGTCTAATGGTCTGGTAGCTGAGGCTGGTGGTCGTGGCTTCTGGTGTAATGGTCTGGTAGTTGAGGCTGGTGGTCGTGGCTTCTGGTCTAATGGTCTGGTAGCTGAGGCTGGTGGTCGTAGTCTCCCTGAAATAGCCACCGTCTCCTCAGAATTTCCTGTTCGCTAATTTAAAGCTATTTTCGTGGGACACTGTCAACACGAAGATGAGGTTAACCCTTGACCTTGATGCAGATATAGGAGGATTAGAATCAAATTACATGTTTAAGACATTTATACTCGTATTTATGCTATATTACTTGCGTGTTGGTACATAGATACTTTTACTAAACTAGTTAGGCAGTTTTAAACCACTGCGGTCTGCACAGAGACTGTAATGTGCATCAATTTAGAAAATTTGGCACTCTGTGAACCACCCTTTAAATACTCTGATAAAAATTATTAAAAGATAATCTTTAGATTTGCAATGAATATGTAATATATTTACACTTCTTAGAAATACCTAGAAAATTACAACTTGAGAGACGAGTCTCGTGTACTTGCTTGTTGAAGTTTATAGGTCCACGACAACTTACACCGTACTGAACCACTGAAGTCTAGTCTCCGTTTACCAGTGCTGCAGTGCTCCTCTACTCTTCTATTCACCCATTCGTGTCTACAGGGGGATCGAATCGCATGTCCTCTAGCTTTCCACAACTTTCTGACAACTTAATCTAACAATACATTCAACGGAGTGTTCTGAGACATAACAGCACATAATCTATATACACAATATAATTTATGCGTAAACCACAAATGGCTGTTGTTATAGAAAATATAAAAAATATGTACTTTTAGACCTGCCAAGCATTATTCCAGAAGACCTTCGGCAGTGCCTGTCCATTATTAGGAGTTGGTGTATGGAAACAAGAAATCTGAAATAGATCTTTTTGAGAGTAATGAGTGGACATGTCTCTGATCTTCAGGGAGACGAGAAAATGCACTCCTTTTAAGAGTAATGAGTGGAAATGTATTTAACCTCATGGCAGACGCGGAGCATTACACAGTCTGAGGTGTTAAACCCATGTTGGTCTTTCAGAAGAGAGGCTTTTGAAGTGTGACCTTGGCAAGGAGGAAGAGGTCCTTGGCCTGACCTAGCAGAGGGAAGGAGGTCCTCGACCTGACCTAGAGAGGGGAAAAAGGTTTTGATCTGACCTTTCTGGAGAGGGAGATGAGAGGTGCCTTTTTAGCCTGTTAAGTTTCTCAAAAACAATCTAGAGGTTTTCTTTGCAGGTTTGAGCAAGTTGCTCAACAATCATGCAAGATATCTGCAGGAAGTTTTGTTTATTACATTGCCTTCACTTATTCCTCCACTTCCACCTCCACTTACTACACCTCCACTTACTACACCTCCACTTACTACACGTCCCAGCATCAATAGAACGCAGTGCTAACAACATAGTTGATATTATTAATGCATTTGTTGACGCTGTAACACGGTACAAACGTTAGTGGCAGCAAATACAACAAACAAAACAAATGCAACAATGAAAGTGTTAATGTAACTATTTAGAAAAATATATAAAAATGAATATGCCTGTAGTATACCTGCGACAAATTTCGAGTTTTTCTACTTCCTCAGCCTGGACTTTGGCTAGGCTTGTTTTGTGTTTATTTGGTCAGCTAGCTAGGCTGTTGCTGCTGGCTGCCCGTTGATACAGTTTCCTGTTGAAGTCTGGTACCACGGCTGTTGATGAAGGGCTCTCTTATGGTGCCCACGCGCTTCCTCCCATATCTTTCATTCCAGTACGTTGTTACGGTAGTGTGTAGGTGTGAGGCCAGGCTCTCTAGTATCTTTTATGTATATGTTATCATGTACCACTCCCTCCTCCACTCGTTGAGTCGTTGCAACTAGTATAAGTGCTTATTAGATCTCTGAGAGCCATAAATGATCTGTGAAACTGTTCCAGGTCTGATACTGGCATTATGTCTCATATTCTGATCATTTTCATTATCCACCCCCGTCATTTGTCTAGATTTCGCAACATTTGCCTTATTGTATTCTATAAATATAGGTCAGCTGACATTATTACACCCAGGTCTTTCACATCTCCCCTTCCATCTTAGGTGATCCTTTTGTGTTTAGTATGCAGTGCCCCTTTTGACTTCTTCGTTTCTTCCATATCTCCCCTTGAATAATAATAATAATAATAATAATAATAATAATATAATATATATTATAATATAATAAATAATAATAATAATAATAATAATAATAATAATAATAATAATAATAATAATAACAATAATAATAGCCATAATAATAATAATAATAATAATAATAATAATAATAATAATAATAATAATAATAATAATAATAATAATAATAATAATAATAATAATAAAAAATAATAATAATAATAATAATAATAATAATAATAATAATAATAATAATATATAATAATAACATAATAATAATAATAATAATAATAATAATAATAATAATATATAATCAATAATAATATACATAATAATTATAATAATAATGCCTTAATTCACGATAATAAGAGCTTTCTCATGACAACTAAAATATCATAGTTCATCTGTAATACATTGTACATCTATATAAAATTGCTTGAATTCTGATACTAAATTTAACACACTAAAATATATATGTAATACCATAATGTATAATGAATTTATTTAAATTTATAAATTTTTTATTAATTAAAAATAAGATAGTATAAGCGTAATAATAATAATAATAAATAATACCATTGACGTCGGGTTGCTTGCGGCCAACAGTAACAGCCTGGTTTATCAGGCCCTGATCCACCATGAGGCCTGGTCACAGACCGGGCCGCGTGGGCGATGACCCCCGAAACCCTCTCCAGGTCTAGTCCAGGTATTGCCACTGCATGGTATGAAGGTAGATAATCTTCTCATCTACTCACCCCACAGGTCTCCTATAACACTTTATTTAAAACTTTGTCTCAACTTTCATTAATTCCAGACATTTTCCATAGAAAGTTTTCACACATTTAATATTTTTTCTTTTATTTTGGGGAGAAATTTTTTTTAGTATTTTCTGGAATTGTGTTTGGCTTCGATTTTTCCCCTCCAGTTTATTTATTTTGTCTTTTGACTCACAGTATCGTGGCTGGAACAATTCATAACCCGTAATACAGTGCTTGGAATAATTCACAACCCACAATATCATGGCTGGAACAATTCACAACTGACTCACAATACCGTGGCTGGAACAATTCACAGCTAATATATATATATATATATATATATATATATATATATATATATATATATATATATATATATATATATATATATATATAATAATGGGATCAAGCAGTGTGAGAGGACGTCTAAGCAGTCGCAATGGGACGGCACACCAAGCCTCCACCGCTCCTTGCGGAGAATGATCCTGTGGGTTTAGCGCTTCATAATGCAGTGCATCAGGTGTATAATAAGAAAGGGGCGGTGACATAAATCAGGTGTGGTGGCGGCGATATTTCCAACACTGGAGCGCACAACTTCTTAATCCCAAGCTGCTTCACGAATTTCCATTTCTTGAGCCTCACGGTTCTTACCCCGAGGAGGAGTGGAAGGTCGGTCTGGGCGCTTGTGGTGAGACCGTGTCCAGTCACACCGTCTCTTTATCTATATATATATATATATATATATATATATATATATAAAATATATATATATATATATATATATATATATATATATATATATTTCTCTATATGGATATTTTTTTGTGGAGGTTGGGTGAGTGTGAGAATGTGCATACATCTCCATAAATCGTCAACTTGGTAAATGTGGCTGACTGTAAATTGGATACAAAGTCTGCATATTTATATCTTTCCTACCAATTTGGGATTCCGGAGCCAACCTGAGGCAACTGATTTGACGACCCTCTGTTGTGACGACCCTCTGTTGTGACGACCCTCTGTTGTGACGACCCTCCGTTGTGACGACCCTCTGTTGTGACGACCCTCCGTTGTGACGACCCTCCGTTGTGACGACCCTCTGTTGTGACGACCCTCCGTTGTGACGACCCTCCGTTGTGACGACCCTCCGTTGTGACGACCCTCTGTTGTGACGACCCTCCGTTGTGACGACCCTCCGTTGTGACGACCCTCCGTTGTGACGACCCTCCGTTGTGACGACCCTCCGTTGTGACGACCCTGTGATGTAGTTAGTGTGGTTGTCAGGTCCAGCTAATTACCCACACCTTACCTTGGCAAATAGCTGTCAGCCACACCTCCATACTTAAGCCTCAGATCTTTTGTTCTTGCCTGGCGTCAGGTCGTAACACGTGGCCTACACCTTATGGGAAAGGGGGATGCTTTGAGCACCATATAAGGTCATGAAAACGACTAGAGGAGACAGAGAGGTGGGTGACAGGTCCAGTGAGGAGGTCTCTGGACAGCGGGTGTGCAGTGGGCCACGCGTTGCGAATCTCGGGTCAGCTGGTTGGTGAATTAAGAGTGAGTATAAGTCCGTGTTACTGATAACATCTACCCTTCCCCCTGGTAATAAGTCTCATAGGTCAATGGTTATTGTATATAATTCTCTGTCAGGATATAATGTATTCTCGTTCTTTATGTTATTAAGTAAACGACAGCCATAGTTCCCATTTTTATTTGTACCTTCTTTTGCTATTCCCTATTTTGTTAAGCACTGGGATAATACAGGAGACGGGCTCACTTGCTGGGATACCTCAGGCAGAGTGGGTACAGGTCTCACAACCCTCCGTTGTGACGACCCTCTGTTGTGACGACCCTCTGTTGTGACGACCCTCTGTTGTGACGGCCCTCTGTTGTGACGACCCTCTGTTGTGACGACCCTCCGTTGTGACGACCCTCTGTTGTGACGACCCTCCGTTGTGACGACCCTCCGTTGTGACGACCCTCTGTTGTGACGACCCTCTGTTGTGACGACCCTCCGTTGTGACGACCCTCCGTTGTGACGACCCTCCGTTGTGACGACCCTCTGTTATGGCGAACGATGGAAGTGTCAGGTAGAACGACGAAAGTGTCAAGGGGAACGATGAAAGTGTCCGGTGGAACGTTAAGTATCAGGTGGAACGTTCAGTGTCAGGTGGAACGTTCAGTGTCAGGTGGAACGTTCAGTGTCAGGTGGAACGTTCAGTGTCAGGCGGAACGTTCAGTGTCAGGTGGAACGTTCAGTGTCAGGTGGAACGTTCAGTGTCAGGTGGAACGGTCAGTGTCAGGTGGAACGTTCAGTGTCAGGTGGAACGTTCAGTGTCAGGTGGAACGTTCAGTGTCAGGTGGAACGTTCAGTGTCAGGTGGAACGTTCAGTGTCAGGTGGAACGTTCAGTATCAGGCTGAACGTTCAGTGTCAGGTGGAACGTTCAGTGTCAGGTGGAACGTTCAGTGTCAGGTGGAACGTTCAGTGTCAGGCGGAACGTTCAGTGTCAGGCGGAACGTTAAGTGTCAGGTGGAACGTTCAGTGTCAGGTGGAACGTTCAGTGTCAGGTGGAACGTTCAGTTCACAATCTACATAAACGACATAGATGAGGGAATAAATAGCGACATAAGCAAGTTTGCCGATGACACCAAAATAGGCCGTCCAATTCATTCAAATGAGGACATTAGAGCACTCCAGGAAGATTTGAATAGACTGATGCAGTGGTCGGAGAAGTGGCAGATGCAGTTTAATATAGATAAATGCAAAGTTCTAAATATTGGACAGGACAATAACCATGCCACATATAAACTAAATAATGTAGATCTTAATACTACTGATTGCGAAAAGGATTTAGGAGTTCTGGTTAGCAGTAATCTAAAACCTAGACAGCAGTGCATAAGTGTTCGCAATAAAGCAAACAGAATCCTTGGCTTCATATCAAGAAGCATAAATAATAGGAGTCCTCAGGTTGTTCTTCAACTCTATATATCCTTGGTTAGGCCTCATCTAGATTATGCTGCACAGTTTTGGTCACCGTATTACAGAATGGATATAAATGCTCTGGAAAACGTACAAAGGAGGATGACTAAGTTGATTCCATGTATCAGAAATCTTCCCTATGAGGATAGACTGAGGGCCCTGAATCTGCATCTCTAGAAAGGCGTAGAATTAGGGGGATATGATTGAGGTGTATAAATGGAAAACAGGAATAAATAAAGGGGATGTAAATAGCGTGCTAAAAATATCTAGTATTGACAGGACTCGCAGCAATGGCTTTAAGTTGGATAAATTCAGATTCAGGAAGGATATAGGAAAGCATTGGTTTGGTAATAGAGTTGTCGATGAATGGAACAAACTCCCGAGTACAGTTATAGAGGCTAAAACGTTGTGTAGTTTTAAAAATAGGCTAGATAAATATATGAGTGGGTGCGGGTGGGTGTGAGTTGTACCTGACTAGTTTGTGCTACTAGGTCAGATGCCGTGCTCCTTCCTTAAGTGAATGTAACCTGACCTGGCTGGGTCGGGGGTATTGGCTTAAGCCGTTGGAGATTTGGACCTGCCTCGCATGGGCCAGTAGGCCTGCTGCAGTGTTCCTTCTTTCTTATGTTCTTATGTTCTTATGTGTCAGGTGGAACGTTCAGTGTCAGGTGGAACGTTCAGTGTCAGGCGGAACGTTCAGTATCAGGTGGAACGTTCAGTGTCAGGCGGAACGTTCAGTGTCAGGTGGAACGTTCAGTGTCAGGTGGAACGTTAAGTGTCAGGTGTAACGTTCAGTGTCAGGCGGAACGTTAAGTGTCAGGTGGAACGTTCAGTGTCAGGTGGAACGTTCAGTGTCAGGTGGAACGTTCAGTGTCAGGCGGAACGTTAAGTGTCAGGTGGAACGTTCTGTGTCAGGTGGAACGTTCAGTGTCAGGTGGAACGTTAAGTTTAAGATGGAACGTTAAGTGTCAGGTGGAGCGTTCAGTGTAAGGTGGAACGTTAAGTGTCAGGTGGAACGTTCAGTGTCAGGTGGAACGTTCAGTGTCAGGCGGAACGTTAAGTATTAGGTTGAACGTTCAGTAGCTCTATACAAACTGACAGTCAGGGAGAGAGCAAAGTAGAGAGGGAAATGGGAGGGAGGGCGTTAGGGAGGAGGAATGGGGAGGGAGAGAGGGAGGGAAGAAGGGAGGGAAGGACAGATGGAGGAGGGAAAAGGTGGGCGGCCCTCAATTTTTATTTCGTGGACAACGAAAAACGATTTTACAAAGTTTGGTTATTACGTTGTGTTAAGTGTCGACTTCTGGCAGTGATGGCAGGCACGTGGGACACTGCCTACCTTCCTTACTTGTTGTTAGAGGCACCATGGGAGGTACCTACCTTCCTAACTTGTTGTTAGAGGCACCAGGGGAGGTACCTACCATCCTAACTTGTTGTTAGAGGCACCAGGGGAGGTACCTACCTTCCTAACTTGTTGTTAGAGGCACCAGGGGAGGTACCTACCATCCTAACTTGTTGTTAGAGGCACCAGGGGAGGTACCTACCTTCCTAACTTGTTGTTAGAGGCACCAGGGGAGGTACCTACCATCCTAACTTGTTGTTAGAGGCACCAGGGGAGGTACCTACCTTCCTAACTTGTTGTTAGAGGCACCAGGGGAGGTACCTACCATCCTAACTTGTTGTTAGAGGCACCAGGGGAGGTACCTACCATCCTAACCTATTGTTAGAGGCACCAGGGGAGGTACCTATCATCCTAACTTGTTGTTAGAGGCACCATGAAAGGTACCTACCTTCCTAACGTGTTGTTAGAGGCACCAGGGGAGGTACCTACCTTCCTAACTTGTTGTTAGAGGCACCAGGGAAGGTACCTACCTTCCTAACTTGTTGTTAGAGGTACCAGGAGAGGTACCTACCTTCCTAACGTGTTGTTAGAGGCACCAGGAGAGGTAGCTACCTTCCTAACGTGTTGTTAGAGGCACCAGGGGAGGTACCTACCTTCCTTACTTGATGTTAGAGGCACCAGGGGAGGTACCTACCATCCTAACTTGTTGTTAGAGGCACCAGCAGAGGTACCTACCTTCCTAACGTGTTGTTAGAGGCACCAGGGGAGGTACCTAAATTCCTTACTTGTTGTTAGAGGCACCAGGGGAGGTACCTACCTTCCTTACTTGATGTTAGAGGCACCAGGAGAGGTACCTACCATCCTAACTTGTTGTTAGAGGCCCCAGCAGAGGTATCTACCTTCCTTACTTGTTGTTAGAGGCACCAGGGGAGCTACCTACCATCCTAACTTGTTGTTAGAGGCACCAGGGAAGGTACCTACCTTCCTAACTTGTTGTTAGAGGCACCAGGAGAGGTACCTACCTTCCTAACGTGTTGTTAGAGGCACCAGGGGAGGTACCTAAATTCCTTACTTGTTGTTAGAGGCACCAGGGGAGGTACCTACCATCCTAACTTGTTGTTAGAGGCCCCAGCAGAGGTATCTACCTTCCTTACTTGTTGTTAGAGGCACCAGGGGAGGTACCTACCATCCTAGCTTGTTGTTAGAGGCACCAGGGAAGGTACCTACCATCCTAACTTGTTGTTAGAGGCACCAGGGAAGCTACCTACCTTCCTAACTTGTTGTTAGAGGCACCAGGGGAGGTACCTACTTTTCTAACAAGTTGTTAGAGGTTCTAGCTACCATTAACTCATTCAGTATGATAATTCTGTTTATCTGCACACCTTAAAATAATTACATTCTTAAGATTTCGTAAGTCTTGAAAAATCTAAGCCAGCAGGTGTTAGTGTGACCTGGTCACAAGCCAGTGGTTGTTAGTGTGACCTAGTACCAAGCCAGTGGTTGTTAATGTGACCTGTTACCAAGTCAGTAAGCGTTAGTGTGACCTGTTACTAAGCCAGTGATTGTTATTGTGACCTGTTACCAAGTCAGTGTTAGTGTGACCTGGTCCTTGACTCCTGGTGACCTTGAAATCTTCGACAAAATGTAGTTGATCTCAGTGTATAACACTCCAGGTGAATAACAGTTATTCGTCTACCAGTGAAGGCTCGTGTATTTCCTCAATGTCCAAAGTTCAACTGAATGTTTAAAAGTCAGGCCGCGTGTCTCTCGTGATTAGTTGACGGAGTATCGAGCCTTCACTGCTCCCATATGCAGTAAATGAACCAATACGATGGATATTGGTGGACAGGAAAGTTGCTCATGGGAGCTTTTTGGTTTGTTTAAACCTTCTCGGTCATGTATTTGTCCATTCTATTTAAAAGTTACACTTAATCCTACTTGGCAGTTTGTTCCAGTCATCGACTACTATACTGCCCGGCCAGTACTTTCCTACATCTAGGAAAGTACAACTTGGGACTGAGTCGTGCCCCTGGCTTACTGCCCTTGTATCACTTGAGATACATTGGGAAGTAGTGTGATACATGTATTAGACGGCACTCGGTGAGTAGGCTGGAGTGACAGGGAAAGTCGGTGAGGTAAGGTGTGTGATTCTCATTACCTGACTTGAAGACGAGTCAACATGCTGAGGCTCCACTGCTTTCAACTTCCTCTCGTGAGACACAATGAATGAGAAAGATTTTTGCTGCAAAATACGGAACTGAGTCTGTTAGTGAGTGTCTGTGTGAGTCTGGTGGTGAGTGTCTGTGTGAGTCTGGTGGTGAGTGTCTGTGTGAGTCTGGTGGTGAGTGTCTGTGTGAGTCTGGTGGTGAGTGTCTGTGTGAGTCTGGTGGTGAGTGTCTGTGTGAGTCTGGTGGTGAGTGTCTGTGTGAGTCTGGTGGTGAGTGTCTGTGTGAGTCTGGTGGTGAGTGTCTGTGTGAGTCTGGTGGTGAGTGTCTGTGTGAGTCTGGTGGTGATACCGTGAATCAGGTGGTGAGTAACTTGGTCTGGTATCATTGTGAATCAAGATTTTCATTATCAACATCTTCAAGAAAAACAAATTGTCTTGGTGCTGGTCAAGGGTCTTGTTATCCAAGTATATGAAGCTACATCCCTCTTCCTCGGATCAAACCTGATAACCTTTTATAATAATAATAATAATAATAATAATAATAATAATAATAATAATAATAATAATAACCAACAACAACAACAACAACAACAACAACAACAACAACAACAACAATAATAATAATAATAATAATAATAATAATACAACAACAACAACAACAACAACAACAAAATAATAACAATAACAACAACAACAACAACAACAACAACAACAACAACAACAATAATAATAATAATAATAATAATAATAATAATATTCGAGGAAAATTAATCTGTGAAGTGAAGAAAGACTCACGAAAGGAACAGCTTTGGTTTTATCTAGAAATGTTAGTTCTTCCATCAAAGTGAAGTTAGTCTCGTGACTGTCATCATTGCATCAATGTCGGACATGGGGGACTACACTCACACACTTACGAATTGGACAAACAAGACTCATACACAGGATGTCACATGTACCTCTCAGCGAGGACTGCCAGGCGATTTTAACAGTTAATTGCATGTAAAGAGACTGTCTTGTTTATCAGAGTCTTGTTGTTTTAGCCTTAAGTTCTCTACTCCTTCCAGGCTTCTGTCCATGTATTTTCTTCTTGCACCAAGCTTGCGTCCGTCCCTCTAGTCCGTCCACCAAGCTTGCGTCCGTCCCTCTAGTCCGTCCACCAAGCTTGCGTCCGTCCCTCTAGTCCGTCCACCAAGCTTGCGTCCGTCCCTCTAGTCCGTCCACCAAGCTTGCGTCCGTCCCTCTAGTCCGTCCACCAAGCTTGCGTCCGTCCCTCTATCCGTCCACCAAGCTTGCGTCCGTCCCTCTAGTCCGTCCACAAGCTTGCGTCCGTCCCTCTAGTCCGTCCACCAAGCTTGCGTCCGTCCCTCTACTCCGTCCAACAAGCTTGCGTCCTCCTCTAGTCCGTCCACCAAGCTTGCGTCCGTCCCTCTATCCGTCCACCAAGCTTGCGTCCGTCCCTCTACTCCGTCCACTAAGCTTGCGTCCTCCCTATAGTCCGTCCACCAAGCTTGCGTCCGTCCCTCTACTCCGTCCACCAAGCTTGCGTCCGTCCCTCTACTCCGTACACCAAGCTTGCGTCTGTCCCTCTACTCCGTCCACCAAGCTTGCGTTTGTCCCTCTACTCCGTCCACCAAGCTTGCGTCCGTCCCTCTACTCCGTCCACCAAGCTTGCGTCCGTCCCTCTACTCCGTCCACTAAGCTTGCGTCCGTCCCTCTACTCCGTCCACCAAGCTTGCGTCCGTCCCTCTACTCCGTCCACCAAGCTTGCGTCCGTCCCTCTACTCCGTCCACCAAGCTTGCGTCCGTCCCTCTACTCCGTCCACTAAGCTTGCGTCCGTCCCTCTACTCCGTCCACTAAGCTTGCGTCCGTCCCTCTACTCCGTCCACCAAGCTTGCGTCCGTCCCTCTAGTCCGTCCACTAAGCTTGCGTCCATCCATCAGTTACTTCCTCTAAGCCTTTGTCCGTTCTTTCATCTCATAATTCTTTTTCTCCGTCTTCTTCCTTCCCTCTTTTTCTTCCCTTCTTCCTAGTCTCCCATTTGCACGCACATTCAATTTCTTTGCAGTACCTGCCACTTACTCTCCCGGTGGCGTCCCGTCCAATACGTCCCTTGTCCCAGCACTCTGTCACACCCTCCACCACCCACAACACAGGCCCGCCCATCCGGGTCACCACCTCGCCTCGCCTCGCCCACCCTAACCAATACCCCGTTACCACTACCACCCCTCCCATCCAGATAGCCACCCTTCACTAACCCTCCCCCCCCCCTCTACTCCTGGCCTGCCAACAGCTATAATTTAAACACAATAAATGTGCAGTGGAAAGATGTTATAGCCAGGCGGCCACTTTAAGAGCAGCTGGAGCCACTTTAGAGATGGCATAAGTGAGCAACATTATCTTGTACATGTCTTGCCTCTCACAACTTGCCACTTTCTGGATAAAAATGGTGTCTCACTTGAGATATCACCTCCTGCTTATAGGGGACATAAAACAAGTGAGTAATAAGTGTCAGAAGATGTATAATAATGCATCAGGGTCCGCCTCTTAGCTTGCTAAACTCAATGGATATTTTATACATATACGCACCTATTGAAAGGCGATAAATTATTCTTGATCTTGTTATTGTTAAGTAACAAAGAAGAACATTGAATTTTAATGTTATATTAGCTGCCCTAGATTACCTTCCTCACCCTCCACTGAGTGACTGTCCTCACCCTCCACTGAGTGACTGTCCTCACCCTCCACTGAGTGACTGTCCTCCCCCTCCACTAAGTTAGTGTCTTCACCCTCCACTGAGTGACTGTCCTCACCCTCCACTGAGTGACTGTCCTCACCCTCCACTAAGTTAGTGTCTTCACCCTCCACTGAGTGACTGTCCTCACCCTCCACTGAGTGACTGTCCTCACCCTCCACTTAGTGACTGTCCTCACCCTCCACTGAGTGACTGTCCTCACCCTCCTCTGAGTGACTGCCCTCACCTTTCACTGAGTGAGTGTCTTCACCCTCCACTGAGTGACTGTCCTCACCCTCCACTGCCTATTTTGGTGTCATCAGCAAATTTCCTTATGTCACTATTTATTCCCTCATCTATTTCGTTTATGTAAATTGCGAGCAACAAGGGCCCCAACACAAGGACGCTCACGAGAGAACATACAGAAAAGACAGACAGCAGGATTGGAAGTCTGCACCGAGGCTGTCTACAGACAATTACGTACTTCTATCTAGGTTAAGAACTATCGCGTATTATCTAGGTGTTGAAGGCAAGGGCTGCCAAGCATTAAGAATAGTTCTGTGTTTACATATCGTAATCACAGCTAACAGACAGATACAAAGGCATAGATTGCTGTAGTATGGCTCTCTGAACCAGGCACGACAATGTGTGAGATGAACCAGGCTTGAGAATGTGTGATTGAACCAGGCACGAGAATTTATGATTGAACCAGAGGAATTTTTGGGGTTCTGACATGAACTTCATATTCTCACGAGTGCCAATATAGATCTCAGATTTCGGAGAATTATTTAGAATACATGAATTAATAGATTGAATGAAATATTGAGAATTTTCTTCAACATTTTTGTGGTTTGTACTGAATAGTTTAATAGCCTGATCTTTTTAGTTTTGATGTTAACGTTGTATGAATGGGCGTAGATGTGGATATAGGTGTGCGGGGTTTGTGGGTGGGGCTGTGTGGGACTGGGACTGTGAGGGGTGGGGCTGTGTGGGACTGGGACTGTGAGGGGTGGGGCTGTGTGGGACTGGGACTGTGAGGGGTGGGGCTGTGTGGGACTGGGACTGTGAGGGGTGGGGCTGTGTGGGACTGGGACTGTGAGGGGTGTGTCTGTGTGGGACTGGGATTGTGAAGGGTGGGGCTGTGTGGGACTGGGACTGTGAGGGGTGGGGCTGTGTGGGACTGGGACTGTGAGGGGTGGGGCTGTGTGGGTTCTGATACAGGAACAGTATCAGGCTTCTCTGTTTACTCTGCGCAACCAGACTTGAGGTAAAGGCATCGTTGCACTTAGCTTGACTCTGATAGCCTTAATGGTCACCTCGATGATAAGAGATTACACCCGGACGAGTGGCAGATATGATCAATGTCCTTATCAGCTGAGATAACTGAAAGCTCCCACAATCTCAGTCAAACTCCCGACCAAGTCTTTCTGTTTGTAAATGTTGAATCATTTGGTCACATCCCAGGAAAGATGCAGGAAAGGGTGACATTCAATGGGTCATTTCCCGAAGAAATCCAGGGGAAAAAATGGGACATTTCCGGCAGGGATGCAGGGTATGGTAGACCATGGAGGGGCCGCCTCTAGAAGGGTACACGGTACAGGGGTGACCCTGTAGGTGTTGGCATCAGACTGATATAAGCTGCTTCGCCACAAATTAGCGAAACTGTTGACATAGTGGTTTATGGAGCTATCGCCCAAAACACGTCATTTAAGCTGACGGAAATTGCTCTCGTCTCCCATCCTCTCTACCCTTCCCCCCTCCTCACCTTCATCTGAACCTACTAGGTGCGGGGTAGGAGAGGTAGGCAGTGTAGATCTCAGGAAGTAGCTGGGAGAGGTAGGCAGTGTAGATCTCAGGAAGTAGCTGGGAGAGGTAGGCAGTGTAGATCTCAGGAAGTAGCTGGGAGAGGTAGGCAGTGTAGATCTCAGGAAGTAGTTGGGAGAGGTGGGCAGTGTAGCTCTCAACAGGTGGCTGGGAGAGGTGGGCAGTGTAGATCTCAGCAGGTGGCTGGGAGAGGTGGGCAGTGTAGATCTCAGCAGGTGGCTGGGAGAGGTGGGCAGTGTAGATCTCAGCAGGTGGCTGGGAGAGGTGGGCAGTTGGTTCCTCTCCATCACACTGCATGATGCACAACACCAAGCAGCTGACGTGACATAGTTACCAGATAAAACGACTTGTATTGTGTGACCGTGAGGAAAGCTCTAAGAGAGGCTGAGGGAGGCTGTGAGGGAGGCTGTAAAGAAGGCTAGTGAGGAGAGGCTGTAAAGAAGGCTGTGAGGGAGGCTGTGAATATGATATCTTACGACATTCTGCTCTCATACTCATTAATGATTCATCTTGGCACGTGGAGGTTATGAACGACACTGGTCTGCCAGCTTCAGGACTCACTCTCACTGGTCTGCCAGCTTCAGGACTCACTCTCGCTGGTCTGCCAGCTTCAGGACTCACTCTCACTGGTCTGCCAGCTTCAGGACTCACTCTCACTGGTCTGCCAGCTTCAGGACTCACTCTCGCTGGTCTGCCAGCTTCAGGACTCACTCTCACTGGTCTGCCAGCTTCAGGACTCACTCTCACTGGTCTGCCAGCTTCAGGACTCACTCTCCTGGTCTGCCAGCTTCAGGACTCACTCTCACTGGTCTGCCAGCTTCAGGACTCACTCTCGCTGGTCTGCCAGCTTCAGGACTCACTCTCACTGGTCTGCCAGCTTCAGGACTCACTCTCGCTGGTCTGCCAGCTTCAGGACTCACTCTCGCTGGTCTGCCAGCTTCAGGACTCACTCTCACTGGTCTGCCAGCTTCAGGACTCACCTCGCTGGTCTGCCAGCTTCAGGACTCACTCTCACTGGTCTGCCAGCTTCAGGACTCACTCTCGCTGGTCTGCCAGCTTCAGGACTCACTCGCTGGTCTGCCAGCTTCAGGACTCACTCTCGCTGGTCTGCCAGCTTCAGGACTCACTCTCACTGGTCTGCCAGCTTCAGGACTCACTCTCGCTGGTCTGCCAGCTCAGGACTCACTCGCTGGTCTGCCAGCTTCAGGACTCACTCTCGCTGGTCTGCCAGCTTCAGGACTCACTCTCACTGGTCTGCCAGCTTCAGGACTCACTCGCTGGTCTGCCAGCTTCAGGACTCACTCTCGCTGGTCTGCCAGCTTCAGGACTCACTCTCGCTGGTCTGCCAGCTTCAGGACTCACTCTCGCTGGTCTGCCAGCTTCAGGACTCACTCTCGCTGGTCTGCCAGCTTCAGGACTCACTCTCGCTGGTCTGCCAGCTTCAGGACTCACTCTCGCTGGTCTGCCAGCTCAGGACTCACTCTCGCTGGTCTGCCAGCTTCAGGACTCACTCTCGCTGGTCTGCCAGCTCAGGACTCACTCTCGCTGGTCTAGCCAGGACTACTCGCTTCTGCAGGACTCACTCTCGCTGGTCTGCCAGCTTCAGGACTCACTCTCGCTGGTCTGCCAGCTCAGGACTCACTCGCTGGTCTGCCAGCTTCAGGACTCACTCTCGCTGGTCTGCCAGCTTCAGGACTCACTCTCGCTGGTCTGCCAGCTTCAGGACTCACTCGCTGGTCTGCCAGCTCAGGACTCACTCTCGCTGGTCTGCCAGCTCAGGACTCACTCGCTGGTCTGCCAGCTTCAGGACTCACTCTCGCTGGTCTGCCAGCTTCAGGACTCACTCTCGCTGGTCTGCCAGCTTCAGGACTCACTCTCGCTGGTCTGCCAGCTTCAGGACTCACTCTCACTGGTCTGCCAGCTTCAGGACTCACTCTCGCTGGTCTGCCAGCTTCAGGACTCACTCTCACTGGTCTGCCAGCTTCAGGACTCACTCTCGCTGGTCTGCCAGCTTCAGGACTCACTCTCGCTGGTCTGCCAGCTTCAGGACTCACTCTCACTGGTCTGCCAGCTTCAGGACTCACTCGCTGGTCTGCCAGCTTCAGGACTCACTCGCTGGTCTGCCAGCTTCAGGACTCACTCCACTGGTCTGCCAGCTTCAGGACTCACTCTCGCTGGTCTGCCAGCTTCAGGACTCACTCTCGCTGGTCTGCCAGCTTCAGGACTCACTCTCGCTGGTCTGCCAGCTTCAGGACTCACTTTCGCTAGAGCTTCCAACTCTCCATTCTGTGGCTAAATTATTTTTTCCTTGGTAGGTCGTCTTGTCATTATTTATGGTTTTTCCCTTTCTCTCCTCTTCTTTTTTTACCTCTACGAAAATTTGTATGTGTCGTTGCAGTAATGCTGAAGACTCTGACTGGTCGATACTTTAAAAAAAAGGAGTTTGTTTTTATTATGTGTGTGAGAGAAAATCTTTTTCAAGTACGAAGTGTTGCATAAAAGACTTCTTCCTCCCTGCTGTGTTGCAACCTCCCTCCCTGTATTGTTGCAACCTCCCTCCCTGTATTGTTGCAACCTCCCTCTCTGCAATGTTGCAGCCTCTATCCACGTATTGTTGCAACCTCTCTCCCTGAAGTGTTGCAGCCTCCATCCCTGCAGTGTTGCAGACCGGGCCTCGAGGCAGCTTCCAGCACCCACTATGAATATTAATATATAACAGAGGTGGCCTTAGATGTAGGCTGACCACCCACGCTTATTACACGTACAACTACACTTATATTAGTCTTGTAGTGCCTGCAGCACCAGGGGGATACCGGCTTAAAATTACTCTGGTGGTGTGTAGGGAAACTAGTATGGTTAGGATGGTGGTAAGTTTGAACCCTAGGGATGTCAATATGGTTTAATTCAATGTAGAGAAGAGCAGGTGCAATTCCTTGAACGAAGAATCCTGAATTCACCAGTCCTTCACCAGTCCTTCACCAGTCCTTCACCAATCCTTCAGTCTTTCATCGTTCATGAGAAAGAAGGCAGTGGGTGGCCTCCCCCTCCCTCCTCTCTCTTGAAGGATGAATGTGTGAAGCATGTGAAGAATGTTGAGATGTGAGAGGGCAGGGGTAAGGCAGGGCAGGGCAGGGCAGGGCAGGGCAGGGCAGGGCAAGGCAGGGCAGGGCAGGAGATGGTTAGGGAGGTAGAGGAGAGAGGCAGAGAGACCTATATACACAGAGAGGTGTTTTGTATCTCATTGTATATGCACTGAAAGTTTAGTTTGAACCTTATTTTAGGGATTAAAATATTATTGACTGGTGGTGTTGAGGTGACACACAGCCTTAATGACCAGTGAGTACTGTTGATAGACTTTAAAACACCTAACCTAACTTAGGAGGAAGAGGAGGATTACTGGGAAGTGGAAGTAAAGCAGGTGACTGCTAGCAGGTGACTACTAGCAGGAAGGGAAATGTCGCAGAGAATTAAGGAAGAACAGTAAAACACATCCAATAGTGGTCCAGTGCTTGCAGTATTCTCAGTAGTGGTCCAGTGCTTGCAGTATTCTCAGTAGTGGTCCAGTGCTTGCAGTATACTCAGTAGTGGTCCAGTGCTTGCAGTATATTCAGTAGTGGTCCAGTGCTTGCAACACAGCAGTGGTCCAGTACTTGCAACACAGTAGTGGTCCAGTGCTTGCAACACAGTAGTGGTCCAGTACTTGCAACACAGTAGTGGTACAGTACTTGCAACACAGTAGTGGTCCGGTGCTTGCAACACAGCAGTGGTCCGGTGCTTGCAATACACACTGGCTGTGTTACTTCTCACTGCTACTTCTCTCACTCCGATTATTCTGTTCCTGAAATTATTCATAATTTCTCTAAAGTTTACGAGCATTTAATAATAATTTGTTCACTGAGATAGCTCAGCTGGTCGTTTGTAAAATTATCAAGTATATTACCACACTCAGTAATACAACGGGATGGTAAATTACCTGTCGTTGACTCAGTCAGAATTTATGTATGTTCACAGCAGTAATTATGTACTGTGTGTACCTGTTTTATATAATTCACAATAAACCTGAGCTTTTCAAACGTTTTTAACTCAACCTCCAAATGATCTTTGCTATATATATAAAAATATATATTATCTAGGATCATTATTGCACCAGAGACAATGTTGACATTGTATGCTGTGTACCTTCACTCTTGATGTGTACCTTCACTCTTGATGTGTTCCTTCACTCTTGATGTGTACCTTCACTCTTGATGTGTACCTTCACTCTTGATGTGTTCAGAGTTGGTGTTTCTTCGGCCTTTCAGGAATTTAGAAACAATTATCATAAAGCCTTTTGTTATTTACATTAAACTAAAATTCCACTGTTCTTCGTAGCTCATTTCTAAATTATAAGAAAACCCATTTGTTAAAAGGATCAAGAGTACGTCTGTGTACTCCTGATCCTGAGTAACTTAAGTATTAAATAATTAAGTTTACATATCTCCTATTACTATTATAATAAAATTAAGCGATAAAACCCCCGAGGATCACGTCTGCTAAACTCCCTCAGAGATAGTGGTCATGTAACACCCGCCAGGAGAAATATTTCCATCTCTCCCGACAAACTCTGACCACCTGGTGGCACACATCCTGGTGGCACACATCCTGGTGGCACACATCCTGGTGGCACACATATACTGGTTATCTGTGAAGTTAGTTAAGATCTGGTGTCTCCAGTGTTCGTTGCTTGCGCTTAAATACAACAAAAATGTCTCGTACAAATTATAGTCAGTGAAAGTCCCTGGCATTATTATCCTTTGTCAGAGGATGACGTCTTCATTGACGCTGGTGTTCTAGTAGACCAGTGCAGCAGCAGAGACCGTCGCTGTGCTCAGCTAGCAGCAGCCTCAGCAGCGTTTTAACAACAGCAGCAGCGGCAGCAGCAGCAGCAGGCGCCGCCACAACAGCACTTTAAATTACCCAATCGTAGTTTTTATGTGTCAGTTTCCTGTCGCTTCGTGAGTTGTCAAATTGGGCGATGATTGACTTGTAAACAGGAAGTTAAGACGTTAATATGCATCAGTCTGATGGAGTCTGTGGGTGCCATCCCGCTCTAAATGAAGAGTGGAGACCCGCGCGCTCTACCAGGAGGATGCCAAGTAGTGCCGCTGTCATGTGGCACCAGCAAGACAGTCAAGTAGTGCCGCTGTCAAGTTGCAAGGAAGCACTGATGCCTGTCTTGTGGCACTCTCATAGTTTATGTTTTTTCCCTGGACACCTTGTGTGTGCTACATAACATTAAGAGTAAAGAAGAATACTAAGCAACAGTTATAGCTAACTTTTCAAACAAAAATGTAAACAGTTCATGACCTCTTCAGAAGAAAAGGCCTAATGCTTTTTCTGATTATTAACCCCGGAAAGCAAATAACCCAAAAATACCAGGCTGTGGGGCTTATTTCTGTTACATCCATAAATCCTTCCCTAGGAAGCAACTAGCAAGTCTAACAACCTGCTTGAACAAGAGCACTAGGTTGCACTCTTGTCAATAGTTTTCCTATTACTCTTCACTGTGCTTCTCACTAAATCATCTTTTTTCTTCATCCCTGCCTATCTTTATTTTCCCTATTATACTTCCCTTCAATTGGTTTTGTTTACTTTGCGTTTTTTCTGTTTTTGGTCCCTAGAGATCTCTCTCTCACTTCACAGCTTAACCTCCTCTTCTCTTCTTCTCTCTCTGCCTTCTTTCCTTCTTTTCCTTCTCTTAGGACCCAGCCCAAAGAAGATAATCCAAAGATATTCTTCTTTTCCTCCTCCTTCTGTCTCCCTCTGACCTCCATCGGTTCCCTGTACTCAGCCAGACTTAATCCTAGCACATAACCTCTTCTTATTCTCCTTAATTTTCTCTTTCCTGCATTCCCCCTTTTCTTCTGTCTGCTCTTCTATTACCCCTTTTCCAGCCATGAGCAGCAGGCCTACTGGCCCATACTAGGCACGACCTTCTCAAACCCAAACATACTAAAAAAAATATTTGTCCAACCCATTTTCCTGGTGGCTATCCTCGAGAGATCTGGTTGCACAAGAATCCAGAAACGGTGAGTGTCCGGGTTCGATTCCCGGCAAAGGGGTGGAAACATTGGGCGTGTTTCCTTACACCGGTTTTCTATGTCCCCCATCAGTAAAATGGGTACCTGGGTGTTAGTCGACTGGTGTGGGTCGCATCCTGGGACAAAATTTACCTAATTTGCCCGAAATGCTCAGCATAACAAGCGGCTTTCTGTATAGTAGTAAGTCATTGATGTCAGCTAGGCCTGTATACCTTGTACATGTACTTGTAGAAATAAAGATATTATTAATATCATTATAAAAAACTCCTTCTCGGCCTAAGTAACGGAGATTTCACTTTATGTCAAGACTTGTGACGATTCATGGCCTATGATTTTCAACGAGTTTTTAATCTGAACCATGATTAAGTAATTTTAACTTTTGTTGTGTTATGTGATTATGACGTCTGTAATGATAGTAAATTGATAACGATAGTAATAAATTGAAACTGATATTAATAAAAATAGACGAAGCAAAGGAATGAAGAATAAGTTACGGTAAAATGGCTACAACAATTCATAATTTAACCCACAAATTGGAACATTGAAAAGAAATATTTGACGATGTTTCCGTTCGTCCTAGACCATTATCAGTCGTGACTTGATAATGGTCTCTGTCCTACAGAAACATCGTTTGTTTATCTCAAATTTGTTGTGGGTTCGTTCTGAATCAGTAATGGTATTATCACCTTTCATGCTAAATAACCCAATAGTTTTATGGACCCTCTATGTGGACCTCACAACTCTACTCTGTGTAGTGGCAACACTACTCTGTGTAGTGGCAACACTACTCTGTGTAGTGGCAACACTACTCTGTGTAGTGGCAACACTACTCTGTGTAGTGGCAACACTAAGATGTATTGTTTCATTTCAGGAACATGAAGGAGGTGACTAGCAAGCCACAACGACTGGTTAATGTGACGTCTGGTCATGAAGTGTACGACACTCTTCACACTCGCGCCCAAGTGGTAAGTGTTCCCTGAGTTGTCTAATATCATTACCTCAGGAATCTGTACGACGCCCTCCATACCCGCGCCCAGGTGTTAAGTTCCTTGTACACCCTGACAAGAAGTGCTTCTGCTGTGTTGTGTAAACTGGAGAAAGTTCTTTCCCCAGATAGTGATTAAGGTTCAAAGGTTCTCTCAAAATACTACTGGTTCATATTTCTCTCCGGCTCAACATTCTCTTAGGCATCAATCGCATTTGTTTTGATATTCTATATTTATCGTATCTTTCCCGTGGGTCTAGCAGATTCGTTAAGAGTTTATTATGCAGTGTTCCTTACATGGGATTTTTTATTAAGACTTTTAATATGTAGTAAACTGATTCTGCTCGTAGCACCTGGCATCTGTCATTGGTTCATTAGGAAATATTTTTTTCTAGTCTTAGAGGTGGTCATATGATGACCCGCTACTGGAGCTTTTGGTCATCTGACCGAGGCCTTCCGCTGGCTGTTCACCACTTTAAAAACTAGCTGATTAGATGAAGTCAAACTCTATACACAGTTTCAGGCGTAGATATGACTGAGGCCTCGGGGTTTAAAAGCAGCTGCATGTCTTAACGATTTCCAAACAGGTATTTAGCGGAACACCTCTTGAAGCCCACCTTGCTTTCTACCAGTGTATTTGTACAAATATTTAAGTTTCTTTCCTCAACTTTTGTCGTGACTTAAGTATGGTTGTCTTGTCTCAGTGTTGTTGTCCGACTTGCTTTATCAGTCTTCTATTCTTTGATAAACTTATATATCTTCATTATATTATATCAGTCTTTCTCTTTTACAAACTAGAACATTCTTTTTTCTCAAAATTAAAGAAGTTATACTTCTTAGCTCCAGAATGCATTCACAATACTACAGTGACATAAGTTTACATATATTGTTTATGGAAGAAATCACAACAAAACTAGTGACTGCAATTATGTAAAAATACTACACTAAAAATAGGAAATAAAACCTGAACGCTTTCATGTGCTTACACACATCTTCATGCGAATGGGAAGAAGAGGCTAGAGAATTACATGCTGTATATATTTTTTTGGACACATAATTTCTTAAAGACTGCACCTAGACCCAACATCATTATCTATTTTCAGTTGCTCCTAAAATTTCAAGATAGCTAATTTTCATTCTGCTTATTTGTTTGTTGTGTTGCACTCGTGGGTGTTGCTCAATATATCGGTAAATGTTATCATTTATTCAATCAGACCGAAATATTCGCAAAGGTCTGACAGTAAAGTTAAATTTGATCCAGAAAGTTTTTTAATCCAACAAGTTTGTGGGTGACGTTGGTGCCTGTGGTATAATGTAAGATGATGTAGGAGACTGAACCTTCAAATAGCACTGATACAATGATGGAAGATGATGTAAGAGGCTGAACCTTCAAATAGCACTGATACAATGATGTAAGATGATGTAGGAGACTGAACCTTCAAATAGCACTGATACAATGATGGAAGATGATGTAAGAGACTGAACCTTGAAATAGCACTGATACAATGATGGAAGATGATGTAAGAGGCTGAACCTTGAAATAGCACAGATACAATGATGGAAGATGATGTAGGAGACTGAACATTCAAGTAACACTGATACAATGATGGAAGATGATGTAGGAGACTGAACATTCAAGTAACACTGATACAATGATGGAAGATGATGTAGGAGACTGAACATTCAAGTAACACTGGTACAATGATGGAAGATGATGTAGGAGACTGAACCTTCAAGTAACACTGATACAATGATGGAAGATGATGTAGGAGACTGAACATTCAAGTAACACTGATACAATGATGGATGATGATGTAGGAGACTGAACCTTGAAATAGCACTAATACAATGATGGATGATGATGTAGGAGACTGAACCTTGAAATAGCACTAATACAATGATGGAGGATGATGTAGGAGACTGAACCTTTAAATAGCACTGATACAATGATGGATGATGATGTAGGAGACTGAACATTCAAGTAACACTGATACAATGATGGATGATGATGTAGGAGACTGAACCTTCAAATAGCACTAATACAATGATGGATGATGATGTAGGAGGCTGAACCTTTAAATAGCACTGATACAATGATGGAAGATGATGTAAGAGGTTGAACCTTGAAATAGCACTGATACAATGATGGATGATGATGTAAGAGGCTGAACCTTCAAGTAACACTGACATCTGCCAGTAGAGTTGAGTTTCAACTCTATTTCTTGCTCCTCCTGTCCTCTTCAGTACTTCGGAGAAACTGGCCGATCTCTTTCTGACAGACTCAGGGAGCACAAAAATAGTGTTAGGCTTGCCGACACTAATAATGCTCTTTTCCGTCATGTCAGAGATCACAGTCATCCTATTGATTGGTCTTCTGCTAAAACTGTCTACCCTACGTCTAACTTTCATAGTCGCCGTCTGGTTGAATCCTCCCTTATACACAACTTTCCCTGTATGAATCTTAGCCCTGACTTTGTCTCTGTTGATGCTTTCCTCTCTCATTACATTGTTAAATGTTCTAAACTTCAGAACACCCGTGACTTAACCTGATTCCTTCCCCTTTCCTCTCTTCCCTCTTCTCCTTTTTCCTCCTATAGGTTTTCCTTTCTTTATTTTCTTTTGCCTTGTATTTGTCCTTTATTTTATTCGCCTTTCCTTTCCTCCCCACCCGCAAGGGTGGGCTAGCGGCCCACCCTTGCGGGCCGCTAGCCTCATTGCAGTGCTCCTCTAGAATATGACTGTCTCAACTACTACTATTACTACTACTACCACTTCCACTACTTACTTCATTAGTACCCCACTCTCTGGTACCCTCCCCTGTCTGCCTGCCTATAAATACCACTTCCCCGTCTTTGTGTGTTAGTGTGACTTTGTAAATGGTCCAAGTCGGGCCGAAACGTCGTCGTAAGCTCCTCTCTTTTATATGTGCGGGTTTTGTGTGTATTGTTCCAGTCACGGTATTGTGCCTTTTTTGTTATCAATAACTTGTTACATTGTGTCGCATCTACATTTTCAACTCATTCACTTATCAACTCATCTACGTTTCCACCTTTTCATTTCTTTTCACTGAAGTTACATATATTCCTGTGACATATTGCAGCACTTTAGAATTTTCCAACACCTCTTTGCAAGACGGGAAGTGTCTTGTTGCAGCCGGTGATGGACTCTTGATCTATGGCATTACAGCTGCTCTTCTCATCCTCGGATCAAAATTGTCTTCCGTTCCTTAGGTACATCCCTGGGATTATCCCATCATATCTGTAAGGATTATATCAACATGGCCTATTTGTGGACTTTTATTAACTAGTGTTTGGTCTTTGCAATGGTAGTGAAAGAAAGTCGTTTGATGCGCTTCTTGACATGGTTCATGCGCTTCTGGACATGGTTCATGCGCTTCTGGACATGGTTCATGCGCTTCTGGACATGGTTCATGCGCTTCTGGACATGGTTCATGCGCTTCTGGACATGGTTCATGCGCTTCTGGACATGGTTCATGCGCTTCTGGACATGGTTCACGCTTCTGATGGTTCATGCGCTTCTGGACATGGTTCATGCGCTTCTGGACGGCGCTTGACATGTTTCATGCGCTTCGACATGTCACGCGACTGCAGTCTGACGTGCTTATTTGTCAATGAGACGAAAACTCGCACCATTGTTCAGCACGAGTGAGGAAACTAATCTAAAGTTAAGATTGGCATTTTACCCACAACTGTTGGAGATGTTGAGGTGTTGAGGGTCGTGGAGCATACTCTCTCCTCTCTCTACCCTGATAGATCAGTTATCCCTCCCTCTCCACCACCACAAAACAGATTCCAATTATAATCATTGGTTAAGTATTTTATATATGATCTTCATAGTTGCTTGTCAGTGGAGGTGTAGAGGAGCGGAACAAACTTCCAGTAGAGCAGTGGAGGCGAGAGTTTAAGATGCTTTAGGTGTGTGAGAGTGTGGCACTGTAGGTGTGTGAGGGTGTGGCACTGTAGGTGTGTAAGGGTGTGGCACTGTAGGTGTGCGAGGGTGTGGCACTGTAGGTGTGTGAGGGTGTGGCACTGTAGGTGTGCGAGGGTGTGGCACTGTAGGTGTGCGAGGGTGTGGCACTGTAGGTGTGCGAGGGTGTGGCACTGTACGTTCGTGAGTGTGTGGCACTTCTAGGATAGATCTATGTAAAAGGGGGAGCATTGTTTTGGATGTTAGCCAGGCAGCTTCACTGTGCCTACCACCTCAACTATCCACTCTGCCAACCACCATCTCCAGCCACCATCGCTACCAACCACCACCTCTCCACCACCACCACCACAGCCCGATACACAAGGTATTTTGATACCAAAACTGTGAGGCATTGTTGCGGATATTTACATAATTAATATAAAAGGTTTTAAAATGTTCCTTATGTATTATCACTGTGCATTCTCAGTGATTTATTAAATAACTATATTGGCTATTAAATATTTGAAATGGTTACGACAAGTTAGGGTAAGAGGTTGATGGTTGAAATAGTCACTTTACTTTCTGGCCTTGTAAAGTTTAAGGTAAGATTCCCACGGGCTGGGAGAGTACCTTTAAAGAGACGGGGTACTTTTAAAGAGACGCGGTTCATTTAAAGGCACCTTTAAAGGTGCCTTCAAGGAATGAAAGTGCCTTCAAGTGATGGGAGTGCCTTCAAGAGATGATGGTGCCTTCAAGGGATGGGAGTGCCTTCAAGGGATGGAGGTGCCTTCAAGGAATGGGAGTGCCTTCAAGGGATGGGAGTGCCTTCAAGGAATGGGAGTGCCTTCAAGGGATGGGAGTGTCTTTAAAGAGGTGTGGTAGTAGTCAAAGTAGCAGGGGTTCCGTCAAAGAAAAGAGAAGCCTTTAGGAGGGAGGGGAAGAGAGAGTCGCCATGGTAGTGAGGGACTCTTGATCTGAGGAACTAGAGATGATATATATATTATTGACCTTTGTTTAAAGTTTTATTTAACAGCAAGTATAGCTGTAGGAGGCAAAATTCTTTGTCAAGTTACCTGTGTGTGTGTGTGTGACCGAGAGAGAGAGAGAGAGATAGAGAGAGAGAAAAAAAAAAGAGAGAGAGTGAGAGAGAGACCGAGCAAGCGAGAGATCAAGAGCGACACGGACTATAAGTCTACGGACTGCTCCTGCCAGGTTTAACTACCTCGCTGTTACATATAGAGTGAGGCTTCACTTTGCTGTTTTATTCGGACGCTCAGGTTAATACTTTTGCTGGAGAACATAATTAAAAATGGAAATTACTGTCTTTTAATTGCCACTGATGCAAATATTTCATTGGTTAAATATATTTTCCCTCTCGTGTTTGGTTCAGGATTGCAATTCCTAAAAGAATTCTGTTTTTTATAATTTGTATTTGAAATACCTAGTATTTTTAAACTATATTAATTAGACACATGTTTAAACATTCTTTGAAATATCTTGAAAGTGACTCAATAAAATATAAAGTCTGAGGTGAGGTATTGCGCAGATCAGAGACATAGAGCAATTAGAGGTAAATACCTCTATAAAGTTCTAACAGAGTGAACATTAAACTTTACAACAAATTATTGCTCAGCGAACGTGTCTAACACAAGCGTAATGTGAGCCGATGGTTGGTTACTGTTATTGAATGATGGAGCGGCTTGCCCATCCCTCCACCTGAGTGCGTAAATACGCTGATGGAATAGCCCTGATTTCCCCCATGTGTTGGGTCAGCAAGCGGTGGTCGCCGCTCTGATCCCTCCCTCGGAGCCTCCATAACTCTCCTCCTCCATCAGGGGAATGGAGTCAACTTAGCTTCAACACATTTCAAACTCTTCCAGATTTTAGCCATTTTTCGACGCTTTGGAATTTTTTATTCTGGGAACTCTAGTTTTCTAGTTTGTTCGTGAGACTTTGCTCAGAGATCTGCTACTATGTCCTCCACAAGTCTCAGAGATCTGCTACTATGTCCTCCACAAGTCTAGATACTTACAGAAAAAAAGCTTAGCACGTCAGTGATGAATCCTCCAAGTTATAGAGAAGGATATTCATTGAAAATAAGTATAAATATATAGATCCAGACATGTTTCACACATGAGAGTACAAGTTATGACATGTTCCACACCTGAGAGTACTGGGTTATGACATGTTCCACACCTGAGAGTACTGGGTTATGACATGTTCCACACCTGAGAGTACTGGGTTATGACATGTTCCACACCTGAGAGTACTGGGTTATGACATGTTCCACACCTGAGAGTACAAATTATGACATGTTCCACACCTGAGAGTACTGGGTTATGACATGTTCCACACCTGAGAGTACAAATTATGACATGTTCCACACCTGAGAGTACTGGGTTATGACATGTTCCACACCTGAGAGTACTGGGTTATGACATGTTCCACACCTGAGAGTACTGGGTTATGACATGTTCCACACCTGAGAGTACTGGGTTATGACATGTTCCACACCTGAGAGTACTGGGTTATTACATGTTCCACACCTGAGAGTACTAAATTATCACATGTTCCACACCTGAGCGTACTGGGTTATGACGATTACTAACCCATATCTCCTCCTGTCTTGGCGCAGACTAAGAAAAAAAAAGAGAATTGTGCACTCTACAGCATATATTAACCTCATAATAAATCGTAAAAAAAACAGACACTGGGTACACAAAAGAATGCATGGGGATTCGAACCGTACTCCACGTGTGTGTGTGTGTGTGTGTGTGTGTGTGTGTGTGTGTGTGTACCTGACCACGCACTGCATTGCAAACATTACGATAGAACAAATTCGCTCTTAATATTCGTAGTTTTCTTTTTGTTTCAATAATAATAATAATAATAATAATAAGGGAGAATCACAGAACCCGTAAGTAATCCTTCAGCGCATGGGAACTGCCAGGTAGTCAGGATTGATCAGAAAAACAACAGCAGTTCCACTTCCTTTAATCACGAGCCTTTCAGCGGTGTTAAGGTACCCTTTCCAATTTATAGGAGCGTGACGGTGGTTTTTATCCGCCAGACGTGTGACTGGTGCCCAGGGAAGGTGGACCAGGTGGACCACGCCAAGAGAGTGATTGATGTGGGTGACACTGGTGTTGGTGGTGCATAGATGATTCCATGATAGTCAGTGAATCATGGTGGAGAACATGGTGTAGGCACGAGTGTACTCGTCAGAGTGGAGACTAGTGTAGTGATGCCCCAGACTTCAGACGCTTACTATCCTGGTGTGTGGGAAGTGCTGCTGGCGGCCATGACGTAGTGAAACCTGCCTGCTCTACTAAGGTCATATCACCTACTCTACCTGAGGTGACAAACAAGCGGAGGTTTCATGGTTTCCTCTCCGCCTACAAAGTTTGAGAGGAGCACAAACTCTGTATGCGTCTTGTAACTTCATATCAAGTGGCACCGTCTGAACACACACACAAACACAAAGTTTTTGTTATCGACGTCGTATCCTCAGGACTGTTTGTCAACACGAGCACTTGCTGCGTTCTTACTTTTATCTGGGTACCCTCCCCAGTTTTCCTTAAACCTTGAGTTACCCTAAAACACTAGTTATTTATTATTTATTATGAATTGCATATCTCTCCTCCTGCAGTGGCTTGGGACAGTGGAAGGTTGAGGGGGGAGGAGAACCTTCTACTTTTCATTCCTTGACTCATACATCTAGATAATAGACGATAGTTTTTAATTTACATAGAAGCAGACAGCTCTTCTTAGTACACAGCTTCGGTGTGAATTTCCAAGTCCTCTGTTATCTGTCTTTCTCATGTACTGCCATTCTGCTCCATACTTTGGCTCTTGTCACCCCCATAATATATTCCCTGTCCCTGTCTGCATATACTTTGTATATTAAGTGAGTTCTCTTCACTCGGTGGGCTGGAATGTCGCCTTTTGTATCACCTCTTTCATTCCAGTTTTCTTTTTTAATTTATCGAAATAAAGTTTTTTTTATTATAAATTTCATATATATTTTATCCAGTCATTGTCAGTTATTTTTTCACTTGATTTCATCAAATCACGTTTATCCTCTTATCTTGTTTCTATACTTGATGACTTCCCTAACTCCTCTCGTCTAGCTTCTGTTTTAAGCGTTTCATCCTGAATTCTAATAATTTTCTGTATTGCTTCTTTCACCAGCAATAATTCAACTTTCAATTTAACACAATCGCTGTATAGACCATCTATCGACCTACTTCCATCATTCAATATTGCCACTTCCTGTGAATCCACGTTTGATTTCTCTTTCTCCTGTTTCATACTTGTATAATTCCACTGCTAATCTGCCTAACATATTTTCAAGTTTACTTACTGTAATATTCCATTGTCATTATCTTTAACTTTTGTTGCCAACCACCACTCGGGATTTTGTGTATGTGTGTGTGGGGGGGGGAGGGAAAGAGAGGTTGTTAATGCTATTACAAATATTCAGAAAGGGATTAGTTTCAAAACTGTCAGTGGTATACTTTGGAATGTTGTTACTTCTACATAAAACGTGTAGTTAGTGTCCCCAGAGTTGCACTTTTATGAACTAATTTCATTTTTTTATTGGCACTGAGTTTTTGGTCAATATCGCTGCAGTGTATATTCCAGTGTATCTACCAGTGTATCTACCAATGTATCTACCAGTGTATCTACCAGTGTATCTACCAGTATATACCAGTGTATCTACCAGTATATCTACCAGTGTATCTACCAGTATATCTACCAGTGTATCTACCAGTATATCTACCAGTGTATCTACCAGTATATCTACCAGTGTATCTACCAGTATATCTACCAGTATATCTACCAGTATATCTACCAGTGTATCTACCAGTATATCTACCAGTGTATCTACCAGTATATCTACCAGTGTATCTACCAGTATATCTACCAGTATATCTACCAGTGTATCTACCAGTATATCTACCAGTATATCTACCTGTATATCTACCAGTGTATCTACCAGTATATCTACCAGTGTATCTACCAGTGTATCTACCAGTATATCTACCAGTGTATCTACCAGTGTATCTACCAGTGTATCTACCAGTATATCTACCAGTGTATCTACCAGTATATCTACCAGTGTATCTACCAGTGTATCTACCAGTGTATCTACCAGTATATCTACCAGTATATCTACCAGTGTATCTACCAGTATATCTACCAGTGTATCTACCAGTGTATCTACCAGTGTATCTACCAGTGTATCTACCAGTGTATCTACCAGTGTATCTACCAGTATATCTACCAGTGTATCTACCAGTGTATCTACCAGTGTATCTACCAGTGTATCTACCAGTATATCTACCAGTGTATCTACCAGTATATCTACCAGTGTATCTACCAGTATATCTACCAGTGTATCTACCAGTATATCTACCAGTGTATCTACCAGTATATCTACCAGTGTATCTACCAGTATATCTACCAGTGTATCTACCAGTATATCTACCAGTGTATCTACCAGTATATCTACCAGTGTATCTACCAGTATATCTACCAGTGTATCTACCAGTATATCTACCAGTGTATCTACCAGTATATCTACCAGTGTATCTACCAGTATATCTACCAGTATATCTACCAGTGTATCTACCAGTGTATCTACCAGTATATCTACCAGTGTATCTACCAGTATATCTACCAGTATATCTACCAGTATATCTACCAGTGTATCTACCAGTATATCTACCAGTATATCTACCAGTGTATCTACCAGTATATCTACCAGTGTATCTACCAGTATATCTACCAGTGTATCTACCAGTATATCTACCAGTATATCTACCAGTGTATCTACCAGTGTATCTACCAGTATATCTACCAGTGTATCTACCAGTATATCTACCAGTGTATCTACCAGTGTATCTGTTATCAGCAGCTCACCAGCGACCTCTAGAATTTAACCAAATTTATTAATATCGCGGGTTATTGCTAACCCGGAAGAGGTCATACAGCATCTGGGGAACTGGGGGTTATTATATTTGATCCAAGGAACAAGAGAGTAGCTCCACTTTCCAAATCTATCACCCAATGTCCCAAGGACGACTTGCATTATAGCCTGATGTAAAATTTGGAGCCCCAATACCGTGTGGAGAAGCCCTCGAGCTGAGGTCTTATGACGTACTAAAGAAATCCTCATCCTTACAGAAATGTATATAAACATGTGGTCAGGGCCTTCGAAGTGTCATGTGTGTGGTGGAGGACACGGGTAAGTTGTGATGTGTGTGACACCCAGGTTGTTGACACTGGCGAGGAGTGGGTGTTAGTGTTTCCTGGCTTGGTTCAGGGAGTGGGTGTTAGTGTTTCCTGGCTTGGTTCAGGGAGTGGGTGTTAGTGTTTCCTGGCTTGGTTCAGGGAGTGGGTGTTAGTGTTTCCTGGCTTGGTTCAGGGAGTGGGTGTTAGTGTTTCCTGGCTTGGTTCAGGTGTGGTGGGAGGGAGACCGACAGACTCAACAATGTTTTGAGTTGCGCTGAGAATGCTCTCGCTGGATACTAACTTGTCAGTGTGGAGAGTGATGGAGGGGCATTAATAACTTCCTCCCCCTCCCCACCTCCTCTCCCTCCCCTTCCCCCTCTCCTTACCCCTCCCCTTCCCCTCAACTTCTTCCCTCCCCTTCCCCCGCCCCTTCCCTCCTCCCCTTCCCCCCTCCCGTTCCCCCTCCCCACTCATGTTTACTTGTTGACTGCAGGGTGCTAAGACTTCCTGAACATGTCTGTGCGTGTACTGTATGATCCTGTGTGCTGGTGCATGTATTATGTGCTGATATACACTGTGCTGACATGCATACTTGTGTATACACTATTTGTCTGCATATTATGAGCACGTGTGTACAGTGTACAGTGTGTGTACTGCTGTGTGTACATATTGGTTAAGTAGTTTTTAAGCTTAGAAGACAATCAGAAGGAGAGTCGCGTGCACTCACAAAATTAATTAAAACCTTTTAATACGTTGGTGTGTGGGATATTGTCGTTAATACGAGAGTAATGATGGAGTTGGATAGTCCAAAGGTAAGAACATGTGACTATCTTTAAAGTTGGGGAGGAGGGGATGGAATTTAAGGATGAAGGCTTCTCTTGATGAGACGTGAGTGAGTAGTGTGACATAGAATGATGATGATAATGTGTGAAGGCTGTCACAGACCAGAGTAATGACAAGCACGTGTCTGTGTATCTTTTCCTGAACTTATGATTTGTGTTAAAGTTGTGTGAAACACTTGAGGCTCTAACCTCCTTCAGGGACTGAACCAGCGTCCTCCTTGAGAGCCTCGAGTAGAACTACAAGTCTACCTTAGGTGGAGGGAGAGTGAGTTTAAAGAACTTATCTCAGACTCCTCTCCTCAGTAAAGATCTGTGTTCCACTGTGACTCGAGTCCTAAGACTAAGCATCCGTGGCACTAAAATGCAAATAGTTTTGTGGTCTTTATGATTCCTCATTTTTGCGTGTCGTTCACGGTTCTGACAACATCCAACACTTATTGGTGTTACGATAAGTTATACTTTTTTAAATTTGATAATTACCATAACCTGAATAGCGTATGTGGAGTGTAGGGTATCCCTGTGAAGTGTAAAGTAACCCTGTGGAGTGTAGGGTATCCCTGTGAAGTGTAGGGTATCCAGTGGAGTGTAGAGTATCCCTGTGGAGTGTAGGATATCCCTGTGGAGTGTAGGGTATCCCTGTGGAGTGTAGGGTATCCCTGTGGAGTGTATGGTATCCTGTGGAGTGTAGGGTATCCCTGTGGATTGTAGAGTATCCCTGTGGAGTGTAGGGTTTCCTTGTGGAGTGTAGGGTATCCATGTGGACTGCAGGGTATCCCTGTGGAGTGTAGGGTATCCCTGTGGAGTGTAGGGTATCCCTGTGAAGTGTAGGGTATCCAGTGGAGTGTAGAGTATCCCTGTGGAGAGTAGGGTATCCCTGTGGAGTGTAGGGTATCCCTGTGGAGTGTAGGGTATCCCTGTGGAGTGTAGGGTATCCCTGTGGAGTGTAGGGTATCCCTGTGGAGTGTAGGGTATCCCTGTGGAATGTAGGGTATCCCTGTGGAGTGAAGGGTATCCCTGTAGAGTGTAGGGTATCCCTGTGGAGTGTAGGGTATCCCTGTGAAGTGTAGGGTATCCAGTGGAGTGTAGAGTATCCCTGTGGAGAGTAGGGTGTCCCTGTGGAGTGTAGCGTATCCATGTGGAGTGTAGGGTGTCCCTGTGAAGTGTATGATATCCAGTGTAGTGTATGGTATCCCTGTGGAGTGTAGGGTATCCCTGTGGAGTGTAGAGTATCCCTGTGGAGGGTAGGGTATTCCTGTGGAGTGTAGGGTATCCCTGTGGAGTGTAGAGTATCCCTGTGGAGTGTAGGGTATCCCTGTGGAGTGTAGGGTATCCCTGTGGAGTGTAGGCTATCCCTGTGGAGTGTAGAGTATCCCTGTGGAGTGTAGGGTATCCCTGTGGAGTGTAGGGTATCCCTGTGGAGTGTAGGCTATCCCTGTGGAGTGTAGAGTATCCCTGTGGAGTGTAGGCTATCCCTGTGGAGTGTAGGCTATCCCTGTGGAGTGTAGGGTATCCCTGTGGAGTGTAGGGTATCCTTGTGGATTGTAGAGTATCCCTGTGGGGTGTAGGGTATCCCTGTGGAGTGTAGGGTATCCCTGTGGGGTGTAGGGTATCCCTGTGGAGTGTAGGGTATCCCTGTGAAGTGTAGGGTATCCAGTGGAGTGTAGAGTATCCCTGTGGAGAGTAGGGTGTCCCTGTGGAGTGTAGCGTATCCATGTGGAGTGTAGGGTGTCCCTGTGAAGTGTATGGTATCCAGTGTAGTGTATGGTATCCCTGTGGAGTGTAGGGTATCCCTGTGGAGTGTAGAGTATCCCTGTGGAGTGTAGGGTATTCCTGTGGAGTGTAGGGTATCCCTGTGGAGTGTAGAGTATCCCTGTGGAGTGTAGGGTATCCCTGTGGAGTGTAGGGTATCCCTGTGGAGTGTAGGCTATCCCTGTGGAGTGTAGAGTATCCCTGTGGAGTGTAGGGTATCCCTGTGGGTGTAGGGTATCCCTGTGGAGTGTAGGCTATCCCTGTGGAGTGTAGAGTATCCCTGTGGAGTGTAGGCTATCCCTGTGGAGTGTAGGGTATCCCTGTGGAGTGTAGGGTATCCCTGTGGAGTGTAGGGTATCCTTGTGGAGTGTAGGGTATCCTTGTGGATTGTAGAGTATCCCTGTGGGGTGTAGGGTATCCCTGTGGAGTGTAGGGTATCCCTGTGGGGTGTAGGGTATCCCTGTGGAGTGTTGTCATGTAGGGGGGTAAGGAAATAAGGGATAATCGGGGATATGGGAGTAAAGGGAGGGAGTAAGTAGGCAGGAGAGGTGAGGTTGACAGGAGCGGAGGTCACTGGGATGTAATGTGAGGTCACTGGTGACTACACCATCACCTCTCATTACCACCACACTACTCACCCTCTCTCTACCTAAAATAAAATATAATAAAATAAAGTATAAGAATAAAGAGTAATAAGAATAAAGAATTATAAGAATATAACGGGGGCAGTGAATATTACTATTCCACTCAAACACAGTTTATTTAAGTCCTTGTATAATAATATATTTGGGAACAGGAGAACACTATTGAGTTTAGATAAATGGGGATTGTACATATAAGCAGGGAGACAGTGAATACAATCAACTGACGAAACAGAATATAACTTACAATATAGTTCAGAGGACAGTTCACCACAGGAACTCAGTCACACTGCTAGCCACAGGTCCCAAGACCTGCTCCAACAGAACTCTGCCCAGTGTCTCCAACAGTCTCCTCCAGAGACTCTACAGCAGCTCTCTCCCAGAGCTCTGCACACCGGCAGCCGCTCTGCTAGAATCTCGTGCCCAGAGCTCTGCACACAGGCCAGAGCTCTGCCCGAATGTCCCCAGCCCAGAGCTCCGCACACAGGCCAGAGCTCTGCCCGAATCTCCTTTCTAGTTGTTTCCTCGGCCTTATATAGTCCTCCAAGCATCCCCCAATGAGGGTGCACAATGTGCTTTGACCTGACGCCGAAACCTGACGCTAGTTCAAGACAAAAGACCTGAGCCTTAATCCGAACGGCAGGTGTGGCTGCTTAGGTAGACCTCACAGCACACTGACTACATCACATCCCCCTTTGTCCCCCACTTTAAAATATCTGAGAACTAGGACAATTTGTCCTAAGTTATTAGACTATTTTAATCCTAAACCTTAATTATATTACAATACAAAGACAAAATTACACATAACATAATACAATTACATATATTTCCGTCAGCCTTCTCAACTACCACAAGGCAGCATAATCAGTACACCTCGCAGGTGACCAGCATAACAGTTGCTCTCTGGTGCAAAGCCTCCTTACCCGTCATTTCTCCTTAAAACTAAATATCTGGCTCCAGTGCCTTCCCTACTTCTACTAGAAATGCACTAGCCGTTGCTAGTCACCCTCGCACGTTAACCATTGGGCCAAACCTCTCTAGGCTTCTTTGGCGTGGAAAACTGCTCCAACGGGTTGCATTCTTTCAAGTAACTGCAACTGGACCACATCACGACCACCAAGGTCGTATGTTAACACACTTCACATACACACTTCAACATCTGAAAATCGAGATAGGGCAAGCATCGCAGCTAAGACCCACCATTATCCTATGCCACTACTAGGATTCACTGGCCTCATAAAACAAGGTAGCCATGATCACTTGACCGTTTCCAAGGTCACCTTATTCCACACAGGTAACACTAACACTTCTGGCAAGTCAAAGTAGGCTGGGAACATCTCACACTCTTAATTGTCTCTCATAGCTGGCAGGACATCCCCCATACTGGTCGTACAGGGTGGCCAGCATGACAGCATACACCTCCATACCACCCATGGCAGCACGCTGGTCCCAGCAGCCGGAGTCCATCCCCACGGCTCGCGTCCTTCCACATCTCCGAGGATGGCAGCTCCTTCATAGTAGATTCTCCTGTCCTGGCACACCAGACAGAATCCCTCATACTCCACTGCAGCATCACCGCCATCATCTCCTCCCGAGCTAGGCAGCATCGCAGCATCACAGCACCGCCACAGCATCGCAGCACGGCTACAGCATCGCAGCACGGCTATAGCATTGCAGCACGGCCCCAGCATCGCAGCATGGCCATAGCATCACAGCACGACCACAGCATCTCAGCGTCACAGCACGGCAGGCAGCAGCACCAGCCAGTCTCAGCATAGCAGACAGCATCAGACAGCCTCGTCTCAGTAAACCGCAGCATCATAAGCAGCCGACATCAGCAGTAGCAGACTAGGGTCAGATGCTCAAGGTGAGGTGAGGTCACTTCTGGTCATTAACAGAGGTGCGGTCACTCATCCCTGGCAACTGCGGGTAACTTGCGGTCAGTGGGTGATGGTCACAGGGTGGGTGACACCCACTACAATGGATGACAGACCAGGGCAGCAATACAGCAACTGGAGCACAGCTGGATGACTGGGCGCATCAGCTGGGTGACTGGACACATCAGCTGGGTGACCATGAGAGCCAGCTCTTCAATGGGTGACAGTTGTGGATGATTCTTCCAAGGCGGGCTGGGTGACTGGGTGACTTCTCGTTTCTCTGTAAATATTCAATTTCGGCCAGTAATTGCGTCCCACAAAAGTCTCACCCAAACACTTATAACCTCCACCATTTATCCCAACCCAACACACAACTCCACCAAATATAATATTACAACCACACAATTACTCAGACCCGCGGTCAAAAAAAGGTCAGCTTAGGTCACTTGGATTATAATATCTCCCAGATATTTACTTTAACTTTACACACACAAAAAAAAATTGGTAGCAAATGGTAGCATAACACAAATATAAGCGAGCAGTCAAAAGGCACATGGGACTGGTTCCTACTATAAAAATAATAAGAACCACCACCGCTTAGACACCATGTCATGTAGGGGGGTAAGGAAATAAGGGATAATCGGGGAATATGGGAGTAAACGGAGGGAGTGAGTAGGCAGGAGAGGTGACGTTGACAGGAGCGGATGTAATGTGAGGTCACTGGTGACTACACCATCACCTCTCATTACCACCACACTACTCACCCTCTCTCTACCTAAAATAAAATATAATAAAATAAAGTATAAGAATAAAGAGTAATAAGAATAAAGAATTATAAGAATATAACGGGGGCAGTGAATATTACTATTCCACTCAAACACAGTTTATTTAAGTCCTTGTATAATAATATATTTGGGAACAGGAGAACACTATTGAGTTTAGATAAATGGGGATTGTACATATAAGCAGGGAGACAGTGAATACAATCAACTGACGAAACAGAATATAACTTACAATATAGTTCAGAGGACAGTTCACCACAGGAACTCAGTCACACTGCTAGCCACAGGTCCCAAGACCTGCTCCAACAGAACTCTGCCCAGTGTCTCCAACAGTCTCCTCCAGAGACTCTACAGCAGCTCTCTCCCAGAGCTCTGCACACCGGCAGCCGCTCTGCTAGAATCTCGTGCCCAGAGCTCTGCACACAGGCCAGAGCTCTGCCCGAATGTCCCCAGCCCAGAGCTCCGCACACAGGCCAGAGCTCTGCCCGAATCTCCTTTCTAGTTGTTTCCTCGGCCTTATATAGTCCTCCAAGCATCCCCCCAATGAGGAGTGCACCATGTGCTTTGACCTGACGCCGAAACCTGACGCTAGTTCAAGACAAAAGACCTGAGCCTTAATCCGAACGGCAGGTGTGGCTGCTTAGGTAGACCTCACAGCACACTGACTACATCACAGTGTAGGGTATCCCTGTGGAGGGTAGGGTATCCCTGTGGAGGGTAGGGTATCCCTGTGGAGTGTAGGGTATCCCTGTGGATTGTAAGACAGGGATGATAAATCATCATATGGGAGATTTGAAAAGAAAAATGAAAACTTGGGTAATTATAATGGTGGTGAAAGTGAACTTGTTTATATCATAGTCCAGAGTTGTCTTGTCCACTGCTGGTGTGAAGACATAGTTGTCTTGTCCACTGCTGGTGTGAAGACAGAGTTATCTTGTCCACTGCTGGTGTGAAGACATAGTTGTCTTGTCCACTGCTGGTGTGAAGACAGAGTTGTCTTGTCCACTGCTGGTGTGAAGACAGAGTTGTCTTGTCCACTACTGGTGTGAAGACATAGTTGTCTTGTCCACTGCTGGTGTGAAGACAGAGTTGTCTTGTCCACTGCTGGTGTGAAGACAGAGTTGTCTTGTCCACTACTGGTGTGAAGACAGAGTTGTCTTGTCCACTGCTGGTGTGAAGACATAGTTGTCTTGTCCACTGCTGGTGTGAAGACATAGTTGTCTTGTCCACTGCTGGTGTGAAGAAATTGTTGTCTTGTCCACTGCTGGTGTGAAGACATTGTTGTCTTGTCCACTGCTGGTGTGAAGACAGAGTTGTCTTGTCCACTGCTGGTGTGAAGACAGAGTTGTCTTGTCCACTGCTGGTGTGTAGACAGAGTTGTCTTGTCCACTGCTGGTGTGAAGACATAGTTGTCTTGTCCACTGCTGGTGTGAAGACAGAGTTGTCTTGTCCACTGCTGGTGTGTAGACAGAGTTGTCTTGTCCACTGCTGGTGTGAAGACAGAGTTGTCTTGTCCACTGCTGGTGTGAAGACAGAGTTGTCTTGTCCACTGCTGGTGTGAAGACAGAGTTGTCTTGTCCACTGCTGGTGTGAAGACAGAGTTGTCTTGTCCACTGCTGGTATGAAGACATAGTTGTCTTGTCCACTGCTGGTGTGAAGACATAGTTGTCTTGTCCACTGCTGATGTGAAGACATAGTTGTCTTGTCCACTGCTGGTGTGAAGACATAGTTGTCTTGTCCACTGCTGGTGTGAAGACAGAGTTGTCTTGTCCACTGCTGGTGTGAAGACAGAGTTGTCTTGTCCACTGCTGGAGTGAAGACAGAGATGTCTTGTCCACTGCTGCTGTGAAGACATAGTTTTCTTGTCCACTGCTGGTGTGAAGACAGAGTTGTCTTGTCCACTGCTGGTGTGAAGACATAGTTGTCTTGTCCACTGCTGGTGTGAAGACAGAGTTGTCTTGTCCACTGCTGGTGTGAAGACAGAGTTGTCTTGTCCACTGCTGGTGTGAAGACAGAGTTGTCTTGTCCACTGCTGGTGTGAAGACATAGTTGTCTTGTCCACTGCTGGTGTGAAGACAGAGTTGTCTTGTCCACTGCTGGTGTGAAGACATAGTTGTCTTGTCCACTGCTGGTGTGAAGACATAGTTGTCTTGTCCACTGCTGGTGTGAAGACAGAGTTGTCTTGTCCACTGCTGGTGTGAAGACAGAGTTGTCTTGTCCACTGCTGGTGTGAAGACAGAGTTGTCTTGTCCACTGCTGGTGTGAAGACATAGTTGTCTTGTCCACTGCTGGTGTGAAGACAGAGTTGTCTTGTCCACTGCTGGTGTGAAGACAGAGTTGTTTTGTCCACTGCTGGTGTGAAGACAGAGATGTCTTGTCCACTGCTGGTGTGAAGACATAGTTGTCTTGTCCACTTCTGGTGTGAAGACATAGTTGTCTTGTCCACTGCTGGTGTGAAGACATAGTTGTCTTGTCCACTGCTGGTGTGAAGACATAGTTTTCTTGTCCACTGCTGGTGTGAAGACAGTGTTGTCTTGTCCACTGCTGGTGTGAAGACAATGTCAGTCAGGGTTGTGAACACTTTATTATTAGTGTTAATACCCCTCATATTGTATGGAATTGCTAAAGCGTACACACGCGTACACTTGCGTGCATGTACGCCCATGTAGGTATACACATTACGGATTTAGCGAATAAGATTAATATATATATACATACACACACACACGTTCGTTCACGCTCCGTGGTATTACGTGCACGCACGTACACATGTGTACATGCACACTCATATATACAAACTCACCCACACATCCATCTATCATCCACGAACACACAACCAATAAAAAACATCATCCGAATGTATATTACTTCACATTCTAAATGTTCATGATATATTTGCAAGTCTAGTCAAATTGGTAATGAGTTTTGAGAACAAAAAAGTTATTTGTAGCCGCTAATGCTTGTACAAGTGATTAACCAAATTACTTGTAATTTGATTGACAAAACTGTGGACTCGGAACATGTAAGAGTTCAAAAAAAATATATTACGCGGAAAGATTTTTTTTATAAATAGAGCTCTGGTTTTTTCAGATGTAAATCAGTCTGAATTTAATGTAATTTTTGGATGGGTCTAAAAAATTTCTCACTGCGCGCACACGCCATGTATCTGGTTTTTAGATATATGTCAGCACTGTGCACAAGGTATATATGTATATACTGTAGATGGCTGTGTATATATGTTGTTCATTAATCAATGTTTTAGGGGTAAAAGTATTCGTGACTCGTAGTGAACAATTGTTTTGGAACATTAATGACCCTCGTGCAGTAGATTGGCTTTAAACTTAACAAATCAACCAGTTAAAGCCATTTTCTAATACATTAACTATAAAACAATTTATCTAATATAAAAAAGGACTACATAAATAAATAATAAAAGGCTAAAGAATGCTGAAACAATAGCCAAAAATTTACACTTAGGAATGTAACTACGATTGGTTAGTGAATTAGTCTTCCAGTCACAGTATTGTGACTCTTATTATTAATGTCGAAGTAATCAGAACACAGAAGATGTGGGGAGGAGTTAATTAACCCTCGACTGATAATTGAGTTGTACTGAAGAAGATTAGAGAAATTTTGTGTCATGGTGGACAGTGTTAGTGTGGAGGGTCATGCCAGCCTCCAGAGAGTAACCATCGTGGAGCGACAAGTAGAGGTGTCGTGGACCAGAGTAACACCACGACTCATTACCCAAGTAGAATGTCAAACATGTGTCGCCAGACTCTCCTTGATTTATTGGGCTTAAAACCTACAGAGTCAAGTCATAAAGGCTGCATAGGCATCGTTTTCCACCTCCAGTCAACTTTAACACCTAAAATAAAGATTAACGTTAACTGTCAACGTAAACTTTATACAAAGATATATACATCTCCGTGAAGAACGAAAAGTCACAATACCGTGACTGGAACAATATACAAAAAACCCACCACACAGAGGCTTAGGACGACGTTTCGGTCAGACTTCGACCGAAAAGTCGTCATTAGCTTCTTTCTCCTATGTGTTGGTTGTGTGTGTATACAGCTCTAGATGTACACAGCCATGTATCCAGGCTTTGTCAGTCTTGTTATACGATGCTCCTGCGTGTCCAGACTCCTCACTAACCTATAACGACGTGACGGGAACTACGATAACGATACTGTTTTTATAAGATATTGTATTTATTAAAAAAAATGCCTCAGATACATGTGAAAATAAAGATATTACAAAATATTTAAAAATGCAACAAGAAATTGTTAAACTATTAAAATACGAATCACAAAGAGTTAATAGAGACTTTCCCTCACAGGTGATGGTTGTAGTGGTGGTGATGGCCATGGAATACTAATAATTAGTGGGTTGTATTTGTGGTAATTAAGTTATAGTGTGACGGGAAAGGTATATGAGAAGTGATAGGAAGGGTGTATCTGTGGTAATGGGTAGGGTTTATCTGGCGTGATGGGTAGGGGGTAGTGAGGTATGCTATACCTGTGTTTCTAATACTCCAGCTGTGGTAGAGTGAGGGTATAACCACCGTAGTACAATGACAGCTTGTGTAGTCTAATGATTGCTAACCCCGTGGTTGGTCAGAAGGGGGAGAGGGAGGCAAGCAAGGAAGGTTTGGGGAGGAATACCATTGTAAGACACTTTATCTACCTTGAAGTAACATCTTAAGGCCTGACAAATGGCCTCTCACCTATCTTATCGATTCTCAGCAACGGGGAGAAAGCAGAGAAAGCTTCAAGGATAATAATTCCTCAAGAAGAGAGAGTCTTTCAACAGAAGTTGGAATCTAATCTTATAAGTTGGAAGGTAAGAACATAAAATTGGGGAACACATCAGGTCTTACTACCTCTTGACTTTTTGGCTTGTTTATCATATTATAGAATTTATTTTTACAATCTAAGGTACTTTACTAATGATACAGGTGTTATGACACTTGGGATTCATTACTGGTAATATATACATTGCTGTAAATGCAAATCTTGGAACGCCTGAAACACAGCCTCATTGTTAAACTAAGAATGTCGAAGCTCATCACTGGAGTGATACCTGACACGAGAGAATAACATAGCTCTGATATAATGTTTGACAGTGTGTTCGACTCCAGGCAGCTGTTTAGGTTAATAAGTTGTCAGGTGGTTGTCATGTTCAGAAGTTTGGAAGACTGTTCTCCTAGGTAAGATGATCCACCAAGGAGGGAACTGCAACCAGGAAATAAAAATTTTACATGAAGGTTAATGGAGACACAGCAGCCAGGTCGATGCTGCCCTTGTATCCTGGTCTTGTATCCTGGTCTTGTGTCCTGGTCTTGTGTTGCTGCGACCTCCTGTCATTGTTGCATGGGTAAAAAGAGCGGGAAAAGAAATGGGAATGAAAGTGCTTGCAATACTAACGGAGCATTGCCACAATGGCCTCATTAGGAACAGAGGCACGGCAGGGCCACAATGGTCTGAGAAAAATGGCGATGATAGGGCCTTATGAGCAGTGCCACAGCGGCTTCAGTCCACTGTGGCCCAGTGCCAGTGACCATGGCAGGGCCACAGTGGCCGCGGCAACAGCAAGAATGACCCGCGTGGGAGGAGGAATAATGTATAATAAAATGTGAAGACGTGAGATGCGTAAATTAGCCCCAGATACAAGAAGTATAAATATAATATACCAAAAGATATTTATTTGTTCATGTGCACGTATTAAGAAGTTTAGGAAAATAGGTCCTGGTTTATACTTCAGAAACAAAATAGGTAAAGTACCATAAGTCGAACATCAGTCATGTAAGAAAAATATCCTTGAAATTTGTGTTGAGGTAAGGAGTGAAGGAAGAGCGGTGCCTCGTGCCAGTGCCGTGTCCTGGAGACACCAACCACATCTTTTTCCCTAGAAAGCAATAGTTTCCTCACACGCAGAAAATATATTTTGGCGCATCACTCATGTTTCTTGTGCGTCTGGTGTCAGGGAGGATGGAGGTGGTGGGAAGGCGCGTGTGGGCAGGTGACGCCAGGTGCTGACGGAGATGTACTATACTCTCACCTGGCCAGGTTCCTCACCTGGCCAGGTTCCTCGCCTGGCTAGCGCTCCAGGCTCTCTTCTCGTAATTGGTCCACTCGTTAGTCCTGGCCTCGTATCTGGCTAGTTGCCATGAGCTGGCCTACACCCAGGTCTTATCCTATTCGACTGTTACCTAGTTATTACCACGGCATCTTAAGTGGTGGTTGTGGTATGTTGAGAGTGAGATGCGTCATCAATGATGTAGCAGTGATGTCAACACAGCAGCTCCTGCAATTACTGGAGGACAAGAAATTTCTAAGCAAACCGTACGTGTCATGATGCAACTGAAGGTGCGAGCTGCGTCACTTGTGCGTAATTGTTTAAAGATTGAGTTACTTTTGACGCATTACTGTGTGCATTCTACATCACTTTTAATTCATCTCCTCTCTTATTCTTTTCCCCTCTCATTCCTCTCCCCTCTCATTCCTGAAGAACAGAGTAATACTGTTCAGAATTTTGTACTACTTAGTTAACATTTTCGACTACTTTACAACCAACATGTGATAGTAGATAGTATGGGAATAATGACAGGTTGATAAAGAGACACAAGCAGTAATTGCAGACTTTGTCAAGTCTGATCGACTAACTCTGCTGTGAAGGCAAAACGATCGTTTTGATCAAGTTTCCAAGTGCTGCTCATGAGTCGTTACCAAGTACATTTTAACTTGCTAAAGTAGTTAGTACTCATATTGATTTGACACGTCAGACACTCTTCAAGTGGAGTTCCTTCACCCTCCTGGTGTCAAGGACCTTCTTCAGGTGGAGTTCCTTCACCCTCCTGGTGTCAAAGATCTTCTTCAGGTGGAGTTCCTTCACCCTACTGGTGTCAAGGATCTTCTTCAGGTGGAGTTCTTTCACTCTCCTGGTGTCAAAGATCTTCTTCAGGTGGAGTTCCTTCACCCTCCTGGTGTCAAGGACCTTCTTCAGGTGGAGTTCCTTCACCCTCCTGGTGTCAAAGATCTTCTTCAGGTGGAGTTCCTTCACCCTACTGGTGTCAAGGATCTTCTTCAAGGCAACTGGAACAGGCACCGTATTACCCTTGAGCATTTAGTGCTTCCTCTTGGCAATTTAAACAAAACAATTTAACCATGAACTGTTGTGTCTTGACTGTTATTCTCAGCCATCACTCAGCCTTCCACGTAATGTCTTGGCTGTTTACAGCCATCACTCAGCCTTCCTTCAGCCTTCCACTAACTTCCAAACTCTGTGCCAGTTTCAATTGGTTGTCGGCTTTTTCTTTTGGTTGTAAGAGTGGTTGATGGTGGCCAGGCGAGACTGATGCTCACGGATGATTAAAACTTTCCTATGTGAAGCCATATAAAGTTGGTATTAAATTACCGTCATCTTGTGAGTGAAGGTTTGTGGTTTGAACTGTTAGTGTCTTGTGTGGCGAGTCTTGTGTTGTGTGGCGAGTCTTGTGTTGTGTGGCGAGTCTTGTGTTGTGTGGCGAGTCTTGTGTTGTGTGGCGAAGCTGGTGTTGTGTAGCGAAGCTGATGTTGTGTAGCGAGTCTTGTGTTGTGTGGCGAGTCTTGTGTTGTGTGGCGAGTCTTGTGTTGTGTGGCGAGTCTTGTGTTGTGTGGCGAAGCTGGTGTTGTGTGGCGAGTCTTGTGTTGTGTGGCGAGTCTTGTGTTGTGTGGCGAAGCTGATGTTGTGTAGCGAGTCTTGTGTTGTGTGGCGAGTCTTGTGTTGTGTGGCGAAGCTGGTGTTGTGTGGCGAGTCTTGTGTTGTGTGGCGAGTCTTGTGTTGTGTGGCGAAGCTGGTGTTGTGTGGCGAGTCTTGTGTTGTGTGGCGAGTCTTGTGTTGTGTGGCGAGTCTTGTGTTGTGTGGCGAAGCTGGTGTTGTGTAGCGAAGCTGATGTTGTGTAGCGAGTCTTGTGTTGTGTGGCGAGTCTTGTGTTGTGTGGCGAGTCTTGTGTTGTGTGGCGAAGCTGGTGTTGTGTGGCGAGTCTTGTGTTGTGAGGCGAGTCTTGTGTTGTGTGGCGAAGCTGGTGTTGTGTGGCGAGTCTTGTGTTGTGTGGCGAGTCTTGTGTTGTGTGGCGAGTCTTGTGTTGTGTGGCGAAGCTGGTGTTGTGTGCGAGTCTTGTGTTGTGTGGCGAGTCTTGTGTTGTGTGGCGAGTCTTGTGTTGTGTGGCGAAGCTGGTGTTGTGTGGCGAGTCTTGTGTTGTGTGGCGAGTCTTGTGTTGTGTGGCGAGTCTTGTGTTGTGTGGCGAAGCTGGTGTTGTGTGGCGAGTCTTGTGTTGTGTGGCGAGTCTTGTGTTGTGTGGCGAGTCTTGTGTTGTGTGGCGAGTCTTGTGTTGTGTGGCGAAGCTGGTGTTGTGTGGCGAGTCTTGTGTTGTGTGGCGAGTCTTGTGTTGTGTGGCGAAGCTGGTGTTGTGTGGCGAGTCTTGTGTTGTGAGGCGAGTCTTGTGTTGTGTGGCGAAGCTGGTGTTGTGTGGCGAGTCTTGTGTTGTGTGGCGATTCTTGTGTTGTGTGGCGAAGCTGGTGTTGTGTGGCGAGTCTTGTGTTGTGAGGCGAGTCTTGTGTTGTGTGGCGAGGTTGGTCTTGTGTTGTGTGGCGAGGTTGGTCTTGTGTTGTGTGGCGAGTCTTGTGTTGTGTGGCGAGGTTGGTCTTGTGTTGTGTGGCGAGTCTTGTGTTGTGTGGCGAGTCTTGTGTTGTGTGGCGAGTCTTGTGTTGTGTGGCGAGGTTGGTCTTGTGTTGTGTGGCGAGTCTTGTGTTGTGTGGCGAGTCTTGTGTTGTGTGACGAGTCTTGTGTTGTGTGGCGAGGTTGGTCTTGTGTTGTGTGGCGAGTCTTGTGTTGTGTGGCGAGTCTTGTGTTGTTTTGCGAGGTTGGTCTTGTGTTGTGTGGCGAGTCTTGTGTTGTGTGGCAAGGTTGGTCTTGTGTTGTGTGGCGAGTCTTGTGTTGTGTGGCGAGTCTTGTGTTGTGTGGCGAGTCTTGTGTTGTGTGGCAAGGTTGGTCTTGTGTTGTGTGGCGAGTCTTGTGTTGTGTGGCGAGTCTTGTGTTGTGTGGCAAGGTTGGTCTTGTGTTGTGTGGCGAGGATACTTGAGGCTGGTCCTAGGCACTCTTATCTTAACCTCTCCACCTTCATATCTCCCCACCATCTTAACCTCTCCACCTTCACATCTCCCCACCATCTTAACCTCTCCACCTTCACATCTCCCCACCATCTTAACCTCTCCACCTTCACATCTCCCCACCATCTTAACCTCTCCACACTTTATCCCATCTTACAACACTGCTTATCTCCTCTCATCCACTCCCCCCTTCTCCTTCCTATGAAGTTTTCTTTTGCGTACTTTATCTACTCTTTCATCTTCTCCACCCTCTCCACTCCCTCTTCTTACAGTACAAGTCTCTCTCTCTCTCTCTCTCTCTCTCTCTCTCTCTCTCTCTCTCTCTCTCTCTCTCTCTCTCTCTCTCTCTCTCTCTCTCTCTCTCTCTCTCTCTCTCTCTCCATTTATTAATAACTTGTGACAAAAATGTTGCTGAAAAAAAATTAATTTTTTTCTTTACAGAGAAGAGTTGGTAAATTTATCCCCGCTCTTGCATACGAAATTTAAATATACATTAAATATTTTAGTATCTTCTTTATTTAGATGATTCGCACTTTTCGATAGCGAGGCTTTACCGTCATCTTTAAAATACTACCAACAAAAATCAGTAATAATAAATGCCGCATTGGGGTGAAAATAGCAATTTGCAGCCCACGAAATGGCAGTTAAAAATAGATATTTCGATCCGTCATGAACAATTATGAAGTAATGAGATCCAGTTTCCCTTTTTTGGGGTTGTAAACAAACTTAGGCTACTAGGCAAGTGTCTTTTTAACACTGATGAACGTTGGTAAATTTTGGGTCATGATTTATAAGAGTAAGATGACGGTCCCCCCATGTATGATAGACTGACCGTCCCCCCGGGTATGACAGACTGACGGTCCCCCCGGGTATGACAGACTGACGGTCCCCCCGGGTATGACAGACTGACGGTCCCCCCGGGTATGACAGACTGAGAAAACACAGTTGATATATCAACATGGAGTTCTTGTGTGTTGTGCTCTCCTATTTTGTGTTGTATGTTACTGAGTGTTGTGTGTTACTGTGTGTTGTATGTTGCTGTGTGTTGTATGTTGCTGTGTGTTGTATGTTCCTGTGTGTTGTATGTTGCTGTGTGTTGTATGTTCCTAAGAGGTTGCATATTCCTGTGTGTTGTATGTTCCTGTGTGTTGTATGTTGCCGTGTGTTGTATGTTGCTGTGTGTTGTTTGTTCCTGTGTGTTGTATGTTCCTGTGTGTTGTATGTTCCTGTGTGTTGTGTGTTGCTGTGTGTTGAATGTTCCTGTGTGTTGTATGTTGATGTGTGTTGTTTGTTCCTGTGTGTTGTATGTTCCTGTGTGTTGTATGTTGCTGTGTGTTGTATGTTCCTGTGTGTTGTATGTTCCTGTGTGTTGTATGTTGCTGTGTGTTGAATGTTCCTGTGTGTTGTATGTTCCTGTGTGTTGTATGTTCCTGTGTGTTGTATGTTGCTGTGTGTTGAATGTTCCTGTGTGTTGTATGTTGATGTGTGTTGTATGTTCCTGTGTGTTGTATGTTCCTGTGTGTTGTATGTTGCTGTGTGTTGTATGTTCCTGTGTGTTGTATGTTGATGTGTGTTGTTTGTTCCTGTGTGTTGTATGTTGCTGTGTGTTGTATGTTCCTGTGTGTTGTATGTTCCTGTGTGTTGTATGTTCCTGTGTGTTGAATGTTCCTGTGTGTTGTATGTTGATGTGTGTTGTTTGTTCCTGTGTGTTGTATGTTGCTGTGTGTTGTATGTTGCTGTGTGTTGTATGTTCCTGTGTGTTGTATGTTCCTGTGTGTTGTATGTTGATGTGTGTTGTTTGTTCCTGTGTGTTGTATGTTGATGTGTGTTGTATGTTGCTGTGTGTTGAATGTTCCTGTGTGTTGTATGTTGATGTGTGTTGTTTGTTCCTGTGTGTTGTATGTTCCTGTGTGTTGAATGTTCCTGTGTGTTGTATGTTGATGTATGTTGTATGTTCCTGTGTGTTGTATGTTCCTGTGTGTTGTATGTTCCTGTGTGTTGTATGTTCCTGTGTGTTGTATGTTGATGTGTGTTGTTTGTTCCTGTGTGTTGCATGTTGCTGTGTGTTGTGTTTTCCTGTGTGTTGTATGTTCCTGTGTGTTGTATGTTGCTGTGTGTTGTATGTTCCTGTGTGTTGTATGTTCCTGTGTGTTGTATGTTGCTGTGTGTTGTATGTTGCTGTGTGTTGTATGTTGCTGTGTGTTGTATGTTCCTGTGTGTTGTATGTTCCTGTGTGTTGTATGTTGCTGTGTGTTGTATGTTCCTGTGTGTTGTATATTCCTGTGTGTTGTATGTTCCTGTGTGTTGTATGTTGCTGTGTGTTGTATGTTCCTGTGTGTTGTATATTCCTGTGTGTTGTATGTTCCTGTGTGTTGTATATTCCTGTGTGTTGTATGTTCCTGTGTGTTGTATATTCCTGTGTGTTGTATGTTCCTGTGTGTTGTATGTTCCTGTGTGTTGTATGTTGCTCTGTGTTGTATGTTCCTGTGTGTTGTATATTCCTGTGTGTTGTATGTTCCTGTGTGTTGTATATTCCTGTGTGTTGTATGTTCCTGTGTGTTGTATGTTGCTGTGTGTTGTATGTTGCTGTGTGTTGTATGTTGCTGTGTGTTGTATATTCCTGTGTGTTGTATGTTCCTGTGTGTTGTATGTTGCTGTGTGTTGTATGTTGCTCTGTGTTGTATGTTCCTGTGTGTTGTATATTCCTGTGTGTTGTATGTTCCTGTGTGTTGTATATTCCTGTGTGTTGTATGTTCCTGTGTGTTGTATGTTGCTGTGTGTTGTATGTTGCTGTGTGTTGTATGTTGCTGTGTGTTGTATGTTCCTGTGTGTTGTATGTTGCTGTGTGTTGTATGTTGCTGTGTGTTGTATGTTGATGTGTGTTGTATGTTGATGTGTGTTGTATGTTGCTGTGTGTTGTATGTTGCTGTGTGTTGTGTGTTGATGTGTGTTGTATGTTGATGTGTGTTGTATGTTGCTGTGTGTTGTATGTTGATGTGTGTTGTATGTTGATGTGTGTTCTATGTTGCTGTGTGTTGTATGTTGCTGTGTGTTGTATGTTGCTGTGTGTTGTATGTTGCTGTGTGTTGTATGTTGCTGTGTGTTGTATGTTGCTGTGTGTTGTATGTTGCTGTGTGTTGTATGTTGCTGTGTGTTGTATGTTGCTGTGTGTTGTATGTTTGCGTGGATTGCGTGCGCGTCCTTCACATTCACTCTTCACGTCATCTTTGCTGGGTTTTCTCTAAGCCAGGTAGCACCTGTTAAGCCATCAGTCACAGACGACTGCCATAATATGGATGAGTGTCTTGTATACTGCTAGACCTGTGCTGCTAGACCTGTGCTGCTAGACCTGTGCTGCTAGACCTGTGCTGCTAGACCTGTGCTGCTAGACCTGTGCTGCTAGACCTGTGCTGCTAGACCTGTGCTGCTAGACCTGTGCTGCTAGACCTGTGCTGATAGACCTGTGCTGATAGACCTGTGCTGATAGACCTGTGCTGCTAGACCTGTGCTGCTAGACCTGTGCTGATAGACCTGTGCTGCTAGACCTGTGCTGCTAGACCTGTGCTGCTAGACCTGTGCTGCTAGACCTGTGCTGCTAGACCTGTGCTAAGATTCACAGCTGACAGATGACCACAGTTGGAGCTGAAGTCTGGGTAGAGATTTTATTTTTACATTTATCTCTTGATTCGAGGAATGGAAATTCGTGAGTACCTCTCTGGCAAGGTATTATAATAGCGTTCGTGGTAATTCCTCGTGCTGGTAGGAGAGGCAGCTATGTCGGTCTTGTAACTAGAGATCCTTATATTGAAAAACTCTCAAGGGTTTAGCATTTCGCATATTGTAATGTAATGAAACATTTAATTAAGGGGAGAGTTTCTCCCGTGGCGTTAACCCGCGGGCATAGTTGTGAAGTATTCCAGAAGTGGAAGTGTAGTGAGAGGTCAGGTTGATCTAGAAAAGTGTACAATGAGGCTGGTGCGCAACACTGTACAACACCAGCATTGATGGTGCGCAACACTGTACAACACCAGCATTGATGGTGCGCAACACTGTACAACAACAGCACAGATGGTGCGCAACATCGTAAACACCAGTATGGATGCAGAGAACACAAGTCCTGCTTCAGAAACACACTAGAATCCTCAGAGAGACTGAGTGATAACACATTAAGAAGAATGAACAGGCTGTGTCGTCCAGAGTGTGTCAGGCTGTGTCGTCCAGAGTGTGTCAGGCTGTGTCGTCCAGAGTGTGTCAGGCTGTGTCGTCCAGAGTGTGTCAGGCTGTGTCGTCCAGAGTGTGTCAGGCTGTGTCGTCCAGAGTGTGTCAGGCTGTGTCGTCCAGAGTGTGTCAGGCTGTGTCGTCCAGTGTGTCAGGCTGTGTCGTCCAGAGTGTGTCAGGCTGTGTCGTCCAGTGTGTCAGGCTGTGTCGTCCAGAGTGTCAGAACCTATCAAACACTGCCCTCACAAGACTGACTCCAGCGTACTACCTGGCTTCATACCCATCATAATAACTTGCGATATATGGTCCCAATAAAATCCTTCACTACAATTTGCGGTTTCTTCAATACTGTCGCCAGAACAACATTTGATTCCAACCTTACTGTCACCAGTCACTCTCTCACAACCTGCCACATATATTTCCTAACCAAAATAAAATTTCAATTTAAACTACGTCCATTTATCCCCAAGCCGTGAAGCTAGAAATACCTACATTTGCAAGCCAAAGTAATGCGTTTCCTGCCACCACTATATATGGGATTTGCTTGGTAATATTTACAGAAATGTACGAAATCGTGTTTTCAGAAAACACCCTAAATATCTGGGCATACAGAATATTACATCTTTATTTTTTATAATTTTGAACTTTGCAGTTCATGACTGAAGGATGACTTGCCTTCAAGGTAACACATGATTTTGAACCATCCTTACAAGGCATCTGGAGGTTTATATTCATATGTTTGTAGATTAATCTTCAAGACGGAATCAGATTAAAATAACGTAAGTTTTGAAATAAAGGAGGAATAATGTGAGTTTTCAGCGCAATATATATGAACATGAGCTTAAATTTGTAAACATATTTTTGCATCTAGTAATTTGTTCAAGATTTAAATTTTATGAAGACAGTGTTTTTGTAAAATGTTGTTGCTGGCGTGATTAATGTTTAACTGGATCTAATTACATTCTGTAAAGAAGTCTTGAAACTTACCTTCATTTCAGTTATGTGACTTGTCATCAGAGAGCCACCACCATCCCCTTCCCCTCCCCACAATACCAACTCTTCCCCTCTTCAGCACCCCTCTCTCCATCACCCCCCTCTTCAGCACTCCTCCCTCCAGCACCAACCCCTCTGTCCAGCACCCCTATTTCCAGCACTCTTCCCTCCAGCACTCCTCTCTCCAGCACCCCCTTTTCTGTCCAGTACTCTTCTCTCTAGCACTCCTCCCTTCAGCACTCCTTTCTCCAGCACTCCTCTCTGAAGCACCCCCTCACTGTCCAGCACCCTCTCTGTCCGGCACTCCTCTCTCCAGCACTCCTCCCTCCAGCACTCCTCTCTCCAGCACCCCCCTCACTGTCCGGCACTCCTCTCTCCAGCACTCCTCCCTCCAGCACTCCTCTCTCCAGCACCCCCTTCTCTGTCCAGTACTCTTCTCTCTAGCACTCCTCTCTTCAGTACTCCTCCCTTCAGCACTCCTTTCTCCAGCACCCCTCTCTCCAGCACCCCTCTCTCAAGCACCTCCCATCGACTCTCCACAAGCACCTACTGAAGTCTCCAGCTCTTCTTGACAGACTTCGACACCCTGGACGCGCACCGTCCTGCGTGATGCACTATGACTGGGAAACATAGTTAGCTCTTGGTCTTAATGTGTAACTATCAAATACAATAAAAAAAAAAGAACAATGATCAGTTCTCCTACAAAATAGGTTCTGTCCCCACCAGCACTTCATTAACACCCCCCACCATCACGCCCCCTGTGAGGTAATTCAGTGTTAGGCTGACACTAAAACATGCTAATATGGGCTAATTTCCAGTGTTTCAACCAGCCAGGTAATTACCACAAGGGAAATGTTGCATAAAGTAGAGGAATTTGCATGTTGCTACAGTGATACCTGCCCACCCTTCAAGACTAGTGCCTTCACTCTGGTGAAGGAACCTTCAAGACCGGTGCTTCACTCTGGTGAAGGCACCTTTAAGACTAGTGCCTTCACTCTGGTGAAGGAACCTTCAAGACCGGTGCTTCACTCTGGTGAAGGAACCTTCAAGACCGGTGCTTCACTCTGGTGAAGGAACCTTCAAGACCGGTGCTTCACTCTGGTGAAGGAGCCTTCAAGACCGGTGCTTCACTCTGGTGAAGGAACCTTCAAGACCGGTGCTTCACTCTGTTGAACGAACCTTCAAGACCGGTGCTTCACTCTGGTGAACGAACCTTCAAGACCGGTGCTTCACTCTGGTGAAGGAACCTTCAAGACTTGTGTTTCACTCTGGTGAAGGAACCTTCAAGATCGGTGCTTCACTCTGGTGAAGGAGCCTTCAAGACCGGTGCTTCACTCTGGTGAAGGAGCCTTCAAGACCGGTGCTTCACTCTGGTGAAGGAACCTTCAAGACCGGTGCTTCACTCTGGTGAAGGAGCCTTCAAGACCGGTGCTTCACTCTGGTGAAGGAGCCTTCAAGACCGGTGCTTCACTCTGGTGAAGGAGCCTTCAAGATCGGTGCTTCACTCTGGTGAAGGAACCTTCAAGACCGGTGCTTCACTCTGGTGAAGGAACCTTCAAGACCGGTGCTTCACTCTGGTGAAGGAACCTTCAAGACCGGTGCTTCACTCTGGTGAAGGAACCTTCAAGATCGGTGCTTCACTCTGGTGAAGGAACCTTCAAGATCGGTGCTTCACTCTGGTGAAGGAACCTTCAAGACCGGTGCTTCACTCTGGTAAAGGAACCTTCAAGACCGGTGCTTCACTCTGGTGAAGGAACCTTCAAGACCGGTGCTTCACTCTGGTGAAGGAGCCTTGAAGACTGGTGCTTCACTCTGGTGAAGGAACCTTCAAGACCGGTGCTTCACTCTGGTGAAGGAACCTTCAAGATCGGTGCTTCACTCTGGTGAAGGAACCTTCAAGATCGGTGCTTCACTCTGGTGAAGGAACCTTCAAGACCGGTGCTTCACTCTGGTGAAGGAACCTTCAAGATCGGTGCTTCACTCTGGTGAAGGAACCTTCAAGACCGGTGCTTCACTCTGGTGAAGGAACCTTCAAGATCGGTGCTTCACTCTGGTGAAGGAACCTTCAAGACCGGTGCTTCACTCTGGTGAAGGAACCTTCAAGATCGGTGCTTCACTCTGGTGAAGGAACCTTCAAGATCGGTGCTTCACTCTGGTGAAGGAACCTTCAAGACCGGTGCTTCACTCTGGTGAAGGAACCTTCAAGACCGGTGCTTCACTCTGGTGAAGGAACCTTCAAGACCGGTGCTTCACTCTGGTGAAGGAACTTTCAATGAATATATATATATATATATATATATATATATATATATATATATATATATATATATTATATAGCAGGAGGATTGGTGGGGAAGTACACACACATCAATAACCTACACACAGTATATCCCATAATCCACCATCATACACTTGCTAATACCCTTCTTATCTCACTCCTAAATAATTATCGAACCCAATTTAATGTGCACCCACGCTGTGTGTGTGTGTGTACTCACCTATTTGTGGTAGCAGGGGTCGAATCACAGCTCCTGACCCAATGTACGTGTGTGTGTGTGTTTGTGTGTACGTGCACGTGCGCATGTGTATGTTTATGTGTGCATTCGATACTTCTGCGGTAGAGCTCCAGCTCCTGGCCTGGTCTCTTAACCTTCAGGGTAATAATAATGCTATTTTGTAGCCCCCTCAGTAGTCTGAATGTAGCCCCCTCAGTAGTCTGTGTGTAGCCCCCTCAGTAGTCTGTATGTAGCCCCCTCAGTAGTCTGTATGTAGCCCCTCAGTAGTCTGTATGTAGCCCCCTCAGTAGTCTGTATGTAGCCCCCTCAGTAGTCTGTATGTAGCCCCCTCAGTAGTCTGTATGTAGCTTCCTCAGTAGTCTGAATGTAGCCCCCTCAGTAGTCTGTGTGTAGCCCCCTCAGTAGTCTGTATGTAGCCCCCTCAGTAGTCTGTATGTAGCTTCCTCAGTAGTCTGTATGTAGCTTCCTCAGTAGTCTGTATGTAGCCCCCTCAGTAGTCTGTATGTAGCCCCCTCAGTAGTCTGTATGTAGCTTCCTCAGTAGTCTGTATGTAGCCCCCTCAGTAGTCTGTATGTAGCTTCCTCAGTAGTCTGTATGTAGCCCCCTCAGTAGTCTGTATGTAGCCCCTTCAGTAGTCTGTATGTAGCTTCCTCAGTAGTCTGTATGTAGCCCCCTCAGTAGTCTGTGTGTAGCCCCCTCAGTAGTCTGTGTGTGAGCCCCTCAGTAGTCTGTATGTAGCCCTCAGCAGTCTGTATGTAGCCCCTCAGTAGTCTGTGTGTAGCCCCTCAGTAGTCTGTATGTAGCCCCCTCAGTAGTCTGTGTGTAGCCCCCTCAGTAGTCTGTGTGTAGCCCCTCAGTAGTCTGTATGTAGCCCCTCAGTAGTCTGTATGTAGCCCCTCAGTAGTCTGAATGTAGCCCCCTCAGTAGTCTGTATGTAGCCCCCTCAGTAGTCTGTGTGTAGCCCCCTCAGCAGTCTGTATGTAGCCCCCTCAGCAGTCTGTATGTAGCTTCCTCAGTAGTCTGTATGTAGCCCCCTCAGTAGTCTGTATGTAGCCCCCTCAGTAGTCTGTGTGTAGCCCTCTCAGCAGTCTGTATGTAGCCCCCTCAGCAGTCTGTATGTAGCTTCCTCAGTAGTTTGTATGTAGCCCCCTCAGTAGTCTGTGTGTAGCCCCCTCAGTAGTCTGTGTGTAGCCCCCTCAGTAGTCTGTGTGTAGCCCCCTCAGTAATCTGTGTGTAGCCTTTGTTGTTGTAGGTCACTGTAGCAGTGTATCACTGCCTCACTGGTATTGTTGTAGGTCACTGTAGCAGTGTATCACTGCCTCACTGGTATTGTTGTAGGTCACTGTAGCAGTGTATTACTGCCTCACTGGTATTGTTGTAGGTCACTGTAGCAGTGTATTACTGCCTCACTGGTATTGTTGTAGGTCACTGTAGCAGTGTATTACTGCCTCACTGCCACCAAAATAATTTTAATAACTAAAGTTGTTATGTGCATGTTAGAGTGTTCTCATTTTTACTGTCTGGTAAAAAACAAACTGAGTGCGTATTAGTGCAATATTCTTTTATATTAAATAACTTTAAAAATCCCAGTGTACTGTCATTAAAAGACATTTTTTTGTATTTGGGTTTGAGTATGTTGTAGGTCGTGATCATGTTTCCACTGACCCTCTGTTCTGTCAGTGATGTAAGGTTCAACTCCTTATCTTTTCCTTCAGTTCGATTCCTTCAGCTTAGGGCGCTAAGCCTTTTAGAGGTTCTTAAGGGCTTGTCTTGGTAAGACCACTTAGGAAGATGTCATAGGATTGTGAACCGTAGTGGTGTACAGGGTGTTGGGGTGAATGTGGGGGTGTAGGGGTGGCTGTGGGGTGTGAGATAGGTTTGATAGTTTGTGTCTGGGGAGTAAGGGTGTGGGGTGAGGGTGAGAGGGTTCAGGTGTGGGGTGAGGGTGAGAGGGTTCAGGTGTGGGGTGAGGGTGAGAGGGTTCAGGTGTGGGGTGAGGGTGAGAGGGTTCAAGTGTGGAGGGATTTTCCTAGTTTGAACATTGAGGTGTTTGAGGAAGCGGATGGGGGGAAGGATTGGGGAGGATGAGCGTAAGGGTCTGTATGTAGGGGTGTTTGTGTTTGAGTTCGGGTGTTCACAAATAATCCTCGCTTAAAACACAAAATTTATGACGACGTTTGGGTCAGTCATGGACGCTTGTCAAGTTACATTAGTAACATATTTTGCGTGTGGGGGTGTATATGTGTGTCTGGGGGTGTATATGTGTGTCTAGGGGTGTATATGTGTGTCTGGGGGTGTATATGTGTGTCTGGGGGTGTATATGTGTGTCTGGGGGTGTATATGTGTGTCTGGGGGTGTATATGTGTGTCTGGGGGTGTATATGTGTGTCTGGGGGTGCATATGTGTGTCTGGGCGTGTATATGTGTGTCTGGGGGTGTATATGTATGTCTGGAGGTGTACATGTGTGTCTAGGGTGTATGTGTGTCTGGGGATGTATATGTGTGTGTCTTGGGGTGTATATGTGTATCTGGGAGTGTGTGTGTGTGTGTGGAGTATATGTATGTGGATGAGGGTGTATATATGTTGGGAGGGTATACGTGTTTTTAATGTCATCAGTAAAAGGACGGTTACTATTACTAAGAGAGAATTACAATCAATAAGTAACCCTGGCATCAAGCACCAGACTATTGCCACACTCTCACTTAAACACCCCTGAGACACTACAACCGGATACACTAAATGAAGGATTACGCAGCGAGTCACTGATCTTCCCAAATTAATATGAATATTCAAGTTCTTCGTCTAATAGAATTTAATTAATGCCGAAGTATTTATTGGCGCCTTAATTAGATTTTAATGATACAGATCTCTCAAGTATTATGGAAATCTTGAGCTAATGTGATGCCAGTGTTTATAGGAGGACCAGAAAGATTTAATATAAATGTATATATATATATATATATATATATATATATATATATATATATATATATATATATATATTTATATACAATTTGTACCAGAGGTGGACCCCATTATTGAAAAAAATATATATATATATATATATATGACTAGCACATCAGTGAGTGTTGAGTCAGTCTTAAGGCGCCTCGCCTCTGACAGGAATATTAAGTTCAGTTTCTTTTTCAAGCCGCGACAGTAAATTTCTCTCTTGTTTATTAAGTTTTATGAACTTGGTTATTATTTTTTTTACCGAATTTGCAGAAGATCCTTCGTTGTTTTTCTTGGCCACTTGTGCGTCAGTGTTGGTGTGGATGTTTTAAGATGATGGAGTTTGGGTGTGTGTGTATGGGGATGCTGTAGGGAAAATTGTGTTATGTTGGTAGGACTGTTCTAGTGAGGGAGGGAAGTAGGGTGTTAAAAGGGTTGGTGGGATATTGAAAGGGGAGGTGGTAATGAGGTGGGGTTTTGCAAGAATACTGGGAAGTGTTCGTGACGATAGCGCTGCATTTTGAGTGAGTGTTGATGAATGCGAGTGGATGTTGGAGAAATAGATGCGTGAATGAGGAATGGGTCGTGTGTGCGTGCGGGGGAGGATGCATGGGAAGGGAAGTATATTTGGATGAGAGTATACCTGAGCTAGAAATGGTAGTTTTTGGGCCCTCCGATTTCGGTTAACTAGCATGGTAATAATGAACTGAGGTAGCTATGACATCTGACTGAAAGTTGAGAGGAAGCCAGGAACTAAAATGGACTTCGACAGAGACTATATAGTGCAACATTTTTAAATCCATCTCTCACCCTTCAAATATATTTTTCCAATACCGTTTTGAATAATATTCATCACTATACAACACCAGTTGACTGATGTTTATGTTGGAATATTAGTATTACATGACACAGAAGAGCGTAGCTTTGGTGTTAATAGCTCTGGGCCTCGAGTCCAATATCAAATGAGAGGTGAAGGTCACCAGGTGTTTCCAACAGGTGACTTCACACGTAATAACATTGACCTGAAGACCATTACACACTAACCTGTACGGGCGTGGACCAACTACAAGCCGTGCCAAATGGTCTATTTTCGAGCTGACGTGTTGAGATATCTCACTGGATTGTAAAAGAAACAGTTATATGTATAAACATATGTGGTAGTAGTCTAGACCAAAGAAAAAGTCACTGAAAATATTTCCAGCTTTTATTGCCTTTGTTGGGGCATAGCTCTTTGAATAGTTGTAATGTGTAAGGATAGAAGGGTATGTGGGGATGTGCAGAGCCCCCTTTACTGCCTCTCACAGCCATACTATAACCAGGTTATGTGGGGGAGGGCAGAGCCCCCTTCACTGCCTCTCACAGCCATACTATATCCAGGTTAGATAAAGTATGGGAAAAAATACCCGCGTCTCCTAGAACACCAGATGGTTGAAGAGACAATTATAGGCACCCCTCTCTTCCTCACAGACCTGCCCCTCTCTCCCCCTCACAGACCTGCCTCTCTCTCCCTTACAGACCTGCCCCTCTCTCCCCCTCACAGACCTGCCTCTCTCTCTCCATCACACACTTACCCCTCTCTCCCTCACAGACTTGCATATCTCTCTCTCTCTCTCTCTCTCTCTCTCTCTCTCTCTCTCTCTCTCCCTCACAAACATTTCCCTCTCTCCCTCACAGACCTTGTGCACCTCCCTCTCAAAGACTGTGTGTCCCTCAGACCATGGGCGTCACGTCCTCTCAGAGGGACACCTCTTAACGGACGAGTTAAATAAGAAAAAGATGTTATCTCCTTCGGAACGATAGTTCAACTTCACACTTGCAACTGACATTCAACTTTACACTTTAACAAACAAATGACTTGAAGTATCGTGGCTTTCGTGTCAACCTTTCCAAAGTTGGTTGTAAAATTCCTTTTTTTTCGCGACCTCTACGGCAGTTGACGAAGGTGGGAGGTGAGACGACACGGTAGAAGAGGGAGTAATGAAGTGTAGGTCGAGAGTAGGAGGAAAAAAATGTTTTACAAAGAGTTAAAAGAACGTGAAGGAGCTTAGAGTGAAGGGGGACAACTAGATTATATAAGGTGACTTGGAGGTATAACTTCTCGAAAAATGCCATATTGGTATTGACCAGTGAATTAAGAATATGTCACAACACCGTGGCTGGGATAGTTCACAACTAACCCAGAAACTGGAAATAAAAATTGGGTGATGTTTCGGTCCGTTCTGGACCAGTGACCATTGTTAAGTTTGTACACCGTGCTGAAGGCTGACGCCTTGATATGGCAGACACTGAAAACAATACTGTCTCCAGAGGATCACTCAAAATAGTTTTCCTCACTTACATTTTAGTGTGATAGAATTAGTTGTTACTATGAATAGTTTTTGTATTTGTGTAAAACTGCTTTGGTTTGCAAGTATTAATGTGTATGGAACTATTAACCTTTCTAAATGTCAAAAACACTGAATGACCTTTTAGGTTATTTTCTGAATCCATCAACTGTCAGGTTCTTCTAGTGTTGATGGTCGTGCTCTCCAGTGTGTGTTTTTCCAGAGTGTTTTAGCGTGCTCTTCCACCGTGAACAACGCTGATGTTCTTGTTTCAGGAAGGTTTGCGTGTACATGTTCAGCTACCTTTAATAAATGAGGCTTTTTTGAGTAGCTCCAAGAATAGTTGTTTTCGACACATAGTGCCTGAATATTTTTTAGCAAATATATATATTTTTGTTGCTCTAGCTTGCAGAAGTTGCACCAGAATTTACTTAATTTACAAAACTAAAAAAAAAATATTAATATCGAAAGCCGTCCCTACATACACAATATAATTGTGAATCGAAAGTTTACCAAGAGTAATATAAATTTTAATCAGCTATTAACGAAATTTAGTTTACAAATATACAAATTCACGTTAGATCAGTGTTGTGGATCCTCCCGTCACTCTTTTGTTTGTGCAAGGTTCAGTATTGATGAGTCTGGTTAGTATCTGAGTGGGTGATATACATGGACATGACCTCACACTGGGTTAGTGACCTTGTCTTATGAGTTAAGGAATCAGCTTCTCCCTCCCACGGTTCACCATTATACAGTATCCCGACAGATGGTGCACCACGCCATACGGTGACTCGACAGATGGTGCACCACACCATACGGTGACTCGACAGATGGTGCACCACGCCATACGGTGACTCGACAGATGGTGCACCACACGGCACGGGACAAGGTGACCCGACAGATGGTGCACCACACCATACGGTGACCCGACAGATGGTGCACCACACCATACGGTGACCCGACAGATGGTGCACCACGCCATACGGTGAATCGACAGATGGTGCACCACGCCATACGGTGACTCGACAGATGGTGCACCACGCCATACGGTGACTCGACAGATGGTGCACCACACCATACGGTGACCCGACAGATGGTGCACCACACCATACGGTGACCCGACAGATGGTGCACCACACCATACTCCCTGAACAGCGTCGTTCCTCACCATATGTGTGTTAAGTAAGTTTATTCAGGTATACACAAATACAGTTACATAGATTATCATACATAGCAGCATATGTGTAGAGAACCCAGGATAACCCAAAAAAGTCAGAAAAGTGACTTATTTCCATTGGGGTCCTTTGGGGTCCTTTGGGGTCCTTTGACACTGAGTTCTTCAATAAGACTTCCCAGTTTTCTCTCCGTTCCCTCAGTATTTTCAACCTTCGTCCTTAAACATTTTTCAATGTCATCCAGTCGCATTTTAAGTGCGGACATTAGATGAACGCTAGTAGAATTGTCGTGAAATATATAATGACTATTTTTTAACATCACCTCATCGCCGTATGTGAAGGATGTTTTGAAGTTTAATAACGTAGCTTAAATTTATCAAAATTACATTTATAGGATTTGGTCAAATACGTCGAAAGATCTTCGAGAGAATTTTGTAAGTCCGTTGACTCTGACTCTTCGTAGAGTGTGTTAAAACTTGTGTTCTACAGTGACTTATGTAGCTCCACCTTGATGTCTCATAGCGCTACATAACCTATGTCCAGTTGATACAACTTTCGTTCCCATTACATCTCGCTTATCTACAGTAAATATATCGAAAATTAGACACATGTACAACATCTGGGTATCTTTATTGTAGACGTTTCGCCCTCCAGTGGCTTTATCAATACAAATTCAAGGACATAATTGGAAGACAGAGGAACTATATACAACAGATGAGGTTATCAGTGCCTCAACCTTGCAGTTGGTGTGAAGATTCACGACTACGGTGTTGTATACCATTCATGTATACCATTCATGTATACTATTCATGTATACTATTCATGTATACCATTCATGTATACCATTCATGTATACTATTCATGTATACCATTCATGTATATCATTCATGAATACCACTCATGTGCAACAAATATATCGACGATCTCACTCAGTTTGTTCTTTCTACAAAAGTCTTCTTGTAGGGATATACTTTATTATTTATTTGTAATTTTTACAGACCTATTAAACAATTCTGCAAATTCATTACTGGTTGGTGCTAAATGGTTTGTGCCCCATAGTTTTGAATCGTCTGCTTTTCATATAGGTTCAAAATTTTATTTTACCGATTGAAATGAACCCAAATGCATTTTTAGAACATTTCGCTCCTTGAGAATTTAACACTTGAAATACATGAGAAACATTCACTGGTGTTCTTACAACATTTATTACCTAGAGAGCTGAAAGATTTAATAAGTAAAGATGTGTTTTAAATTATACAACATCGTCGCAGTTAACTGTGTTATGTTGCAGGAGGGTCAGTGCAATCGTCTACAATGCAATGGTTCTGTTATGCTACCCAGGAGGAGTGGCACTGAACCTCGCTCCAAGGAGGAGGTCCTCACACTAGCCAAGGAGTTCATTGATGAGTACTACCAGTCTATCAAGAGGTGAGTACTATCAGTCTATCATGAGGTGAGTACTATCAGTCTATCATGAGGTGAGTACTACCGTCTATCTAGAGGTAACTACTACCAGTCTATCGGGAGGTGAGTACTGCCGAGTCACAGCTCACTGCCAGCCTCACAGTCCCCCAGCCTTACAGTTCCCAGCCTCACAGTCCCCAGCCTCACAGTCACCAGCCTCACAGTTCCCAGCCTCACAGTCCCCAGCCTCACAGTAACCAGCCTCACAACCTCTAGTTTTTCCAACAGCGGATTCGCGTGAGTGGAACATAAATTTGTCTTTTTGGTAAAAGAAATTATATAATTTATGCCTGAAAGATACTGACAGAAGCTGACAGATGCTGACAGATGCTGGCAGCTGGAAATTCATCCGCGTTTTATTTTATAATGACTATTAATGTAAAGTATTTAATCCAATTAAGTATACACTAGATGGGGTAATTTAAGAAGGACCGGTCTGAGAATTTACATTATAAAAACCAGAGCTGAGTTCAAAAATAAAATGTATTGTTATTATGTTTTGCAGTAAAAGTGTAGAAGATTAATATCTAAGGAAGATTTTTTTCCTCGATGCTATTTTATTTTTCGTAAATTCTATCAGAAGTGGATTCCAATGTTTATATTTTGCAGATACTTATACATGTGTGTTTATATGTATCAGTGATTAACCCTCATTAAAGAGGATAAAAATAACGCAAATATTTACGGTCTAGAGAACCTCGAGTTATAATGAAATTGTTGAGAGCAAGTTATTAAATATGTAAATACTGTACTCACCCATTTGTGGTTGCAGGGGTCGATTCATAGCTCCTGGCACCGTGTGTGTGTGTGTGTACTTTATCACTGAGAGGAGCACTGAATGACGTCACACGTCCAAGCGTTCAGCATATATTTCAACTTTTTTCCTAAATGAGTGTAAATATAGGGCGAGTACAGCGGTATATTCACTGGCAGGATGAGTGGGTGGCTGACCAACACTCGCTCCTCGGGGTAAAATCTACATTTATCATATAATCAAATCAGGACAGCCGTGAGGAGGGGAGAGTAGTGTGCAGTGCCACAGTGCCACCTGCCCACCTGCCCTCCTGCCCACCTGCCCACCTGCCCTCCTGCCCACCTACCCTCCTGCCCACCTACCCTCCTGCCCACCTGCCCTCTCGCCCACCTACCCTCCACTCAACACTTACATATCACTACATGCATGGAAATTGAGGCTGGAAATTCGATTTAGAGAGAATTTTATTGATGTGATTATCTGTGGTTCTATCTGATGGGCTGCGACTGGCGGATGCTGCAGACCATCTCTCTACAACGCTCAACGTTCTCTCTACAACGCTCAACGTTCTCTCTACAACGCTCAGCGTTCTCTCTACAACGCTCAACGTTCTCTCTACAACGCTCAACGTTCCCTCTACAACCCTGGACAAATCTTCCTCGTATTTTTTACTACTTTTCCCTTCAACGAAATACTTTGAATCTGGTGAAGGTCTGTATTCTGAAGGATACAGGGAGATTATTTCCCAGTAAAAGTAGGTCTTAGACAAGGATGTGTGATGTCACCGTGGTTGTTCAATATATTTATAGATGGGGTTGTAAGAGAAGTGAATGCGAGGGTGCTGGCAAGAGGTGTGGGGTTAAAAGATAAAGAATCTAACACAAAGTGATAGTTGTCACAGTTGCTCTTTGCTGATGACACTGTGCTTTTGGGAGATTCTGAAGAGAAGTTGCAGAGGTTGTTGGTGAATGAGTTTGGTAGGGTGTGTAAAAGAAGAAAACTGAAAGTGAATACAGGAAAGAGTAAGGTGATGATAATAACAAAAAAATAGGTAACGAAAAGTTGGATATTAGGTCGAGGGAGAGAGTATGGAGGAGGTGAATGTATTCAGATATTTAGGAGTAGACGTGTCAGCAAATGGGTCTATGAAAGATGAGGTGAATCATAGAATTGACGAGGGGAAAAAAGGTGAGTGGTGTACTGAGGAGTCGATGGAGAGAAAGAACTTTATCCATGGAAGCAAAAAGAAGAATGTATGAGAGAATAGTTATACCAACGCTCTTATATGGGTGTGAAGCATGGGTGATGAATGTTGCAACAAGGAGAAGGCTGGAGGCAGTGGAGATGTCATGTCTGAGGGCAATGTGTGGTGTGAATATAATGCAGAGAATTCGTAGTTTGGAAATTGGGAGGAGGTGCAGGATTACCAAAACTATTATCCAGAGCGCTGAGGAGGGGTTGTTGAGGTGGTTCGGACATGTAGAGAAGATGAAATAAAATGGAATGACTTCGAGAGTGTATAAATCTGTAGTGGAGGGAAGGTGTGGTAGAGGTCGGCCTTGGAATGGTTGGAGGGAGGGGGTAAAGGAGGTTTTGTGTGCGAGGGGCTTGGACTTCCAGCAAGCATTAGTGAGCGTGTTAGGACCGAATGAAGACAATTGGTTTTTAGGACTTGACGTGCTGTTGGAGTGTGAGCATTAAACATTTATGAAGGGATTCAGGGAAACCGGCAGGCCGGACTTGAGTCCTGGAGATGGGAATTACAGTGCCTGCACTCTGAAGGAGGGGTGTTAATGTTGCAGTTTTATAACTGTTGTAAAAGCGCGCCTCTGGCAAGACAGTGAAGGGGTGAATGATGGTGAAAGATTTTTTTTTTCGGGCCACCCTGCCTTGGTGGGAAACGGCCGATGTGTTAATAATAATAATAATAATAATAATAATAATAATAATAATAATAACAGTGACAAGTGGTGGTTCAGAAACAGGTTCACTTTGGCTGAACTAGTTACAGGAGCTGCAAAATGGTTCACAATAGGCGAGGCTTCTTATAATGATGAATAACTGCACTCAAAATGTAGAGTTCTGAAGGTAGAGAGTACAGAGTGGCTGTACTCTGAAGGATGTGTGTAGTTGTTGCAGTTCTGAAGGTCTGAAACAGAGTGGCTGTACTCTGAAGGATGTGTGTAGTTGTTGCAGTTCTGAAGGTCTGAAACAGAGTGGCTGTACTCTGAAGGATGTGTGTAGTTGTTGCAGTTCTGAAGGTCTGAAACAGAGTGGCTGTACTCTGAAGGATGTGTGTAGTTGTTGCAGTTCTGAAGGTCTGAAACAGAGTGGCTGTACTCTGAAGGATGTGTGTAGTTGTTGCAGTTCTGAAGGTCTGAAACAGAGTGGCTGTACTCTGAAGGATGTGTGTAGTTGTTGCAGTTCTGAAGGTCTGAAACAGAGTGGCTGTACTCTGAAGGATGTGTGTAGTTGTTGCAGTTCTGAAGGTCTGAAACAGAGTGGCTGTACTCTGAAGGATGTGTGTAGTTGTTGCAGTTCTGAAGGTCTGAAACAGAGTGGCTGTACTCTGAAGGATGTGTGTAGTTGTTGCAGTTCTGAAGGTCTGAAACAGAGTGGCTGTACTCTGAAGGATGTGTGTAGTTGTTGCAGTTCTGAAGGTCTGAAACAGAGTGGCTGTACTCTGAAGGATGTGTGTAGTTGTTGCAGTTCTGAAGGTCTGAAACAGAGTGGCTGTACTCTGAAGGATGTGTGAGTTGTTGCAGTTCTGAAGGTCTGAAACAGAGTGGCTGACTCTGAAGGATGTGTGTAGTTGTTGCAGTTCTGAAGGTCTGAAACAGAGTGGCTGTACTCTGAAGGATGTGTGTAGTTGTTGCAGTTCTGAAGGTCTGAAACAGAGTGGCTGTACTCTGAAGGATGTGTGTAGTTGTTGCAGTTCTGAAGGTCTGAAACAGAGTGGCTGTACTCTGAAGGATGTGTGTAGTTGTTGCAGTTCTGAAGGTCTGAAACAGAGTGGCTGTACTCTGAAGGATATGTGGGGATGTTGCACCTGGAATGGTCGGCTGTGTACTGACGTTCACACACCTCTGTTAAAACTGCTATTGGATGAGTGATGGTAAATGTGTTTCCTCCTGAAGCATCCTGCCTTAGCGGGAAAACGGTGGAAATATAAGAAGAAAATACTAAGACAGGCAGCAGCTGCCTGCAGCAACTAAGACAGGCAGCAGCAACTAAGACAGGAAGCAGCTGCCTGCAGCATCTAAGACAGGCAGCAGCTGCCTGCAGCATCTAAGACAGGCAGCAGCTGCCTGCAGCAACTAAGACAGGCAGCAGCTGCCTGCAGCAACTAAGACAGGCAGCTCCCTGCTCAGTCTCTGCCTCTTATCTATGCTTGATTTACTTTAATCTACTGACGCTCGTGAAAATTTAAACACTTTGTTCAAGATCTTTGTGTTAAACTTTACCTGAGAGAGAGAGAGAGAGAGAGAGAGAGAGAGAGAGAGAGAGAGAGAGAGAGAGAGAGAGAGAGAGAGAGAGAGAGAGAGAGAGAGAGAGAGAGAGAGAGAGAGGAGACAGAGAGAGAGATTGGTCCTAAATAATTGAGCAAGAACATGAAAACGACGTGTGTTTACATGTGCCAGACCCTTATATCATGCAATAAATATTTGAGTACCACTGCCAGGGGCCAAGTACCCTCTGTCAGGGGCCATGTACTTTCTGCCAGGGGAAAAAAGTACCCTCTGCCAGGGAAAAAGTACCCCTCTGCCAAGGGCCAAATACCCTCTGCCAGGAGCCAAGTACCCTATGCCAAGGACCAAGTACCCTCTGCCAGAACCATTTCCTCTTTCCATAAGATCTCTTGCAACTTGCAGGTTTGGAAAAACTTCTAGATATGGTTGAGACTTCGACCCTAGGTCGGTGCTGACTGTATTGCAATTGCATTGTGATTGTATTGTGGTTTTATTGTCATTGTACTGTAGTTGTACTGTGATTGTATTATGATTATATTGTAACTAATGTGGTTGTATTGTCATTGTAACGTAGTTTTACTGTGATTGTACTGTAGTTGCATTGTGGTTGTATTTTTAATACAAGACTAAATTAATCACGCGGGCTGAAGGTTGGTAATGGTAATAAAAATTTAGAGAGATGGAAATTGGTAATAACAAGGAATTAACAAGAATGTTAACAACTTTTATGCTAGAAATATGGGAAAAATTACATGGTTCTAGTGCTTTGTAAATCCTGCATGGTTCTAGTGCTTGGTAAATCCTACATGGTTCTAGTGCTTGGTAAATCCTGCATGGTTCTAGTGCTTGGTAAATCCTGCATGGTTCTAGTGCTTGGTAAATCCTACATGGTTCTAGTGCTTGGTAAATCCTGCATGGTTCTAGTGTTTGGTAAATCCTACAGGGTTCTAGTGTTTGGTAAATCCTACATGGTTCTAGTGCTTGGTAAATCCTACATGGTTCTAGTGTTTGGTAAATCCTGCATGGTTCTAGTGCTTGATAAATCCTGCATGGTTCTAGTGTTTGGTAAATCCTACATGGTTCTAGTGCTTGGTAAATCCTACATGGTTCTAGTGCTTGGTAAATCCTACATGGTTCTAGTGCTTGGTAAATCCTACATGGTTCTAGTGCTTGGTAAATCCTACATGGTTCTAGTGCTTGGTAAATCCTACATGGTTCTAGTGATTGGTAAATCCTACATGGTTCTAGTGCTTGGTAAATCCTACATGGTTCTAGTGCTTGGTAAATCCTACATGGTTCTAGTGCTTGGTAAATCCTACATGGTTCTAGTGCTTGGTAAATCCTACATGGTTCTAGTGATTGGTAAATCCTACATGGTTCTAGTGCTTGGTAAATCCTACATGGTTCTAGTGCTTGGTAAATCCTACATGGTTCTAGTGATTGGTAAATCCTACATGGTTCTAGTGCTTGGTAAATCATACATGGTTCTAGTGCTTGGTAAATCATACATTGTTCTAGTGCTTGGTAAATCCTACATGGTTCTAGTGTTTGGTAAATCCTACATGGTTCTAGTGCTTGGTAAATCCTACATGGTTCTAGTGTTTGGTAAACGGACACAAATACAGTTAATGTGATATTTTATTGTGGCAACGTTTCGCTCTCCAGGAGCTTCGTCAAGCTCATGGAGAGCGAAACGTTGCAACAATAAAATGTCAGATTAGTTCCATCTGTGATCATTTACCTAACATGTTAATTTTAGTGGTAAATTAGAAATATCCTGAAAATGGCAGTTAATCATTCAAAAACCCGAAAAAATCATTTATTAGTGATGTTTCTCTCACAAGACAAAGACACTTGCAGCTTCTCACGACCCACAAAATTGTAACAGAATTACTGTAAACAAATCAGATGGCACTGAACACCTGGCAGGTGGGTTTTAGGATTCACTCGCCCTGGGTTCGAGTCCCACCCGTTCCCTCATTTATTTAGCTTCACATACTTAAGTAAAAAGGTACAGGCAGAGCCATCTATCTACCTGGAGTCTACCTGGAGGTCGTTCCGAGGGTTAACGTCAATCATCGTCTCATTTTCCTTATATTTACAGGTAAATGTACTACTTGTAAAGGTAGTTTTAATATCCCTTATAGTGGCTGAAGTGAGCTGCAATATTTACTGTTAATCAGATTGTTACTGCTGGCCTCACGTATACCAGCGTATGAACCACAGCCCGGCCGGTCTGCTCATACATTCTGTCAGTAATTGGATACTCGATATCCATCGTCACTTTATTTAATCTATGGCTTCTTTGTTAACTTTGAAATAAAAGAAACCTCTAGTGTAACAACCATCAAAACTGATAACTATGACTTTTTTATATAACGAAAAGTATTCTGGTTTTTAGTATGGAAAATTGTTTTTTTTTTTAATGTGAATATTGGTAGGAGAATCTTACAGAATTATTTATGTTCTATTGCAACTACGAGGATCCAGCAAGTTGTTGGAGGGGTACGAGGGGTCTAGCTCTTCCCACGAGGGGTCTAGCTCATCCCACGAGGGGTCTAGCTCTTCCCACGAGGGGTCTAGCTCTTCCCACGAGGGGGTCCCAGGCACCAGTCCTTCCATCTCCTTCATTGTTAAATGGTGTTCTCCCTAGCTAGGTAAAACTCTGTCTCCAAGACAGCGGTTCATGGGGCGGGTAATAAGAGAATTCAGCTCACTGGCCCAGGTAGTCTACATATATTTTTTTGGTGGATCCGACAACACCTTCGGACAATTAGAGCAAGTTACTCCTGCATTTGTATTAAACAGGGAAGTCTGTGCCGGTAGCGAGACTTTCACGAGTGATTTAATACGCCCCACGTATCTTAGAGATGTGTGGTAGCTCTCTCTCTCTCTCTCTCTCTCTCTCTCTCTCTCTCTCTCTCTCTCTCTCTCTCTCTCTCTCTCTCTCTCCCCGCGTGTCAATATAACTGCAGTGTTCATTGTGGGACGTTATGAACAATGTCAGTCGCCTGATTGACACTATCATCATGGCTTCGTGTTGCATCCTTGAGGGAGTTTTCTTGGTGAGGGGCTCTTGATCCGAGGAACTGGACCTATCATACCCTTCCTGGAATCTAACCTGATCCTCTCCCCATTTCCCCCGGACGCTGTATGACACCTACGGGCCTAAAACTTTCCCATAAATATAACAATTTCAGAAGTAAATTTTCCTAAGGCGAATACGGAACAAACTAAGATGATAGATGATGATGTTTGATTACTAAACTAAGATGACAGATGAAGACGTTTGAACACTAAACTGTTTACCAAGACTTTCATGTTTGTCCCTTACTGGTGTATAATAATAATGTAACAACAAGGGTTAACTACAAGGGTTTGTGACGTTCATAATACTGCAAAAGCAGGTAAATTCTCTTGTCATAATTCACAAATAACCCCACACATAGAAGAATGACACTTATGACGACGTTTCGGTCCGACTTGGACCAGTAATTAGTTATAGTCACCTTTTTATTGTCATAATAGAGTAAAAGAGCCACACCTGCTGTTCTCTACAACGACCTCACTGGTAGTTATAAGAGAAAGAGAGGGAAAAAACGAATAGGAGAAATAGGTGAATGAAGATGAGGCTAAGAAGGCAATAGTCTTAGAACCATTCATCTACAGTCTTAGAGTAACTAGCTACATATTGACGAAATGCGCTCTCAGGAAGTAAGAAAGTGTTGAAACTGGCCACCCAACACAGCGTTCTTCAAAGATTTTTAAACTTTTTGAAACAAAATAACTTTGTTTTGTGATAGTCGAGAACCAGTCTGATTCCTGTTTCACTTTAAGAAGACTGTTGTTAGGCGAAACCCAACTTGAAACTTCGTATAATGGATCATTTCTGAAATGTTCCAAGCACGTACACAAGAAAGGAAATTAATCGAGATTGAAAACCCATAGAAAATATTCATACCTCCAACTCTCTGGTTTCTTGGCTTTCCTGTAACACTGGATATTACCATAATCACATGAAAAAAAAACCCGTCACAAAAACTTACTCGTCTACACCGAGGGATTTCTGCTTGAGACCCAAGCCAAGACTTATCTCCACCTCCCCCACACACTCCCACATTTTATACAAGTATGTATTGTATTGATAAAGCCACTGGATGGCGAAACGGTTACAAAGTAATGATACCCAGATGCTGCACATGTGTCTAATTCTTCAGCAGCAGTGTATATACACCGAGAAGTGTATATGTACACACACACACTTCAAGTTAATCTTCGTTGTAGGGTTTAAAATATTTTTGACTTGCGAGTCTCAGAATGAATGCAGCCTTAATGACCCTCGTGTAGACGATTCTCCCTGAAGCTAACAAGCCAGCCAGTCTCCCAACCAATTATGGGACGTTCACTGCACTTTACATCCACTCTACATTTGTACATAATGAAAATATCTGTCTTCATCCGTCTTACGTCACCTACCCATCATCCACCTCTCAAAGTTGGTCCTTTGATGCCAGTGACCGTCTTATGCTTTTAGGAGATTGGATCTGTTACCCCTTTCCTAAGATCAAGCATGATTGCCTCACCTTATCCCAGACGAAGTATAACCCCTACAGCTTTAGCGGTTTCCCTTTCCCCTCCCGCTGAATATGAAATAACACCAAATATTAAACTTAGACGCCAGATTTTCACTAACTCCAAACTCTTCCTTGATGCAACATATAAAGGCCATGCCTCACACCTCTTCCTTTCTGCAACATATAAAGGCCATGCATCACACCTCTTCCTTGCTGCAACATATAAAGGCCATGCCTCACACCTCTTCCTTGCTGCAACATATAAAGGCCATGCATCACACCTCTTCCTTGCTGCAACATATAAAGGCCATGCCTCACACCTCTTCCTTGCTGCAACATATAAAGGCCATGCATCACACCTCTTCCTTGCTGCAACATATAAAGGCCATGCCTCACACCTCTTCCTTGCTGCAACATCTCATACAAAAGCATCACAATCATGTTGTTACGCAGTAACGTAGGAAAAAAGATTTCAGCAATTATACTGTCATCGAAGGCTCCACCTCGGACACATCTTAGACTGAACAAACTTTATTTATACTAAAGGCTTCATGTAAGTCTACTTGATTTCCTACATGTCTGATTTATTACCTGTCTTTCATACGATGTCTTTCTTTGAGAAACCACCGTAAACCCTGGCTTTAATACCATCATTTCGTTGATTAATCCACCGTAAATCCTGGCTTTGATGCCCAGGTTTTGTTGACAAACCACCGTAACACTCCTGGTTCTGATGCCACGATTTCGAGTTTGCCACGCTGATAAAAGTTACTGTGGTAAAATACCTAACACTCAGAATCCTTCAGTGACATCAAGGGCGAAGTTCTTGCCTGAGAAATATTATCAACTTTGGCGTCTAACTTGAGAGACAAGTGTTTGCCTGGTGGTAACAGCAATGGCCTCCCTCGAGCCTCTCCTTAAAATACATAGTTTTTTTTTAATAACTCGTTTGCCTACGTGTATTTCTGAATAAGGTGGGTTACGTTAGGTTAGGTTAGGTAAGGTTAAGTTAGGTTACGTTACGCTAGGTTAAGTTAGGTTACGTTACGCTAGGTTAGGTTAGGTTAGGTGCCAACAATGTTGTGTGACTGCGAGGCATAGACACTAAATACTGCCACAAGAAGGAAGATGGAGGCAGTGCAGATACCGTTTTTGAGAGGATTGTTTAGTGTGAATATTATGAAGAGAATTCAGAGGGCAGAAACTACCAAAGGTATAATTACGAGGACAGAGCGAGGGTTGAGGTTGTTTTGGTATTTACAAACTATGGTCGGCAGTAGCAGCCTGGTTGATCAGGTCCTGATCCACCGCGAGTCCTGGTCATGGACCTGGGCGCGAGGGCGTTGATCCCCGGAGCACACTTCAGGTATACTACAGGTATGGCGCAGAATACGATGGTCAAGTGAGTATAGAAATCCGGGGATGGAAGGAAGGAAGGGTAGGAGTCGTACCAGGAAGAGTTGAAGGGAGGGGAATAAACGAGGCTTTGAATGTCAGGTGCTTGAGCATCCTGCAGGCGTATGTGTCGGATCAGCGTAAATGGAGGCAAGTAGTTTTAATGTCCTTGACGTGTTGTTGGAATGTGAGCAAGGTAACGTTTATGAAGTGATTCAGGAAATCCGTTTAACGAACTTGTCTTGGAGAGGAAAGTACGGTGTCTGCATTCTGAAGGACGGGTGGGAATGTTGCAGGTCAGAGAGTCATTGCAATTGTGATGTCTGAACGCTTCTGGCAAGACACCTATTAAATTGTTAAATAAATAATGGTGAATGGGTTTCGTTTTGAGTGAGTGGGATCACCACCATGACCACCACCATCACCACTGAGTGGGGTCACCAACATGACCACCACCATCACCACTGAGTGGGGTCACCAACATGACCACCACCATCACCACTGAGTGGGATCACCATGACCACCACCATCACCACTGAGTGGGATTACCAACATGACCACCACCATCACCACTGAGTGGGATAACCAACATGACCACCACCATCACTACTGAGTGGGATAACCAACATGACCACCACCATCACTACTGAGTGGGATAACCAACATGACCACCACCATCACTACTGAGTGGGATAACCAACATGACCACCACCATCACCACTGAGTGGGATAACCAACATGACCACCACCATCACCACTGAGTGGGATAACCAACATGACCACCACCATCACTACTGAGTGGGATAACCAACATGACCACCACCATCACCACTGAGTGGGATCACCAACATGACCACCACCATCACCATCACTTATTTCCACCACCACCACTACCACCCCCACTACCACCACCACCACTACCACCACCACTACCACCACCACTACCACCACCACCACTACCACCACCACTGCCACCACCACTACCACCACCACTACCACCACCACCACCACTACCACCACTACCACTACCACACCTGCCACTACCACACCTGCCACTACCACACCTGCCACTACCACACCTGCCACTACCACACCTACCACTACCACACCTGCCACTACTACACCTGCCACTACCACACCTGCCACTACCACACCTGCCACTACCACACCTGCCACTACCACACCTACCACTACCACACCTGCCACTACCACAACTGCCACTACCACACCTGCCACTACCACACCTGCCAGTACCACACCTGCCAGTACCACACCTGCCACTACAACACCTGTCACTACCACACCTGCCACTACCACACCTGCCACTACCACACCTGCCACTACCACACCTGCCACTACCACACCTGCCACTACCACACCTGCCACTACCACACCTGCCACTACCACACCTGACACTACCACACCTGCCACTACCACACCTGCCACTACCACACCTGCCACTACCACACCTGCCACTACCACACCTGCCACTACCACACCTACCACTACCACACCTGCCACTACCACAACTGCCATTACCACACCTGCCACTACCACACCTGCCACTACCACACCTGCCACTACCACACCTGCCACTACCACACCTGCCACTACCACACCTGCCACTATCACACCTGACACTACCACACCTGCCACTACCACACCTGCCACTACCACACCTGACACTACCACACCTGCCACTACCACACCTGCCACTACTACACCTGCCACTACCACACCTGACACTACCACACCTGCCACTACCACACCTGACACTACCACACCTGCCACTACCACACCTGCCACTACCACACCTGCCACTACCACACCTGCCACTACCACACCTGCCACTACCACACCTACCACTACCACACCTGCCACTCCCAAACTGCCACCAACTGCCATTACCACAACCTGCCACTACCACACCTGCCACTACCACACCTGCCACTACCACACCTGCCACTACCACACCTGCCACTACCACACCTGCCACTACCACACCTGCCACTGCTACCAACACCTACGCCCAAGAGAAGCCAGGATCAGCTTCACATTATCTGGCTCACAAGCTTTGTGTTTATGGGGCTATTGTGTGCCTAAGACAGGTGTGTGATGGCAATAAGGCCTAGAAGGCAGCATACACATATGCTACTTACTACAGAAATCGATGCTACAGCAGCAGTAACAACCACTATCCCCCTGCATGTGCTGTGCCAAGAGAAGAAGATGGTAGAATTCATTATTGCTTTCTACACTGTCACTCAGATCAGTCAAGTGGTCACACCAACAGCTATCATCAGGGAGACCGGGGTAATAAATTGCACGGATTAGCGGCAGGAGGATCGAGCCTCAAGCACTCTACATAATTACTGTAAGTAACATGTTGCCCAGAGTGTATTAGTTTTCAATTAAATTAAAAACAATTACACCCCCAACATCTTCCATTAATCTTGTCTTAAATTTCGTTTTTATTATTATAGACCAAAGAGACCCAGGCTCACGATGTTCACTTGTTATCCTGAGATACACTTTTGTTTTTGCCTCCAAGTTGATAACATTTGTATACACAGATAACTTGCACATGGGACAAATAAGCCTATGACTTGGATCATTGACGAGTTAATTTGGTAATTTGGTTTAGAGCCTATCAACTACACTAGGCTCATTTAAGGCTGCTCGTCATCCTTTCCCCACCAGACAAAATAAATACGTTAATCCCTAAAATAATGATTAAACGAACGTTGAACATACATGTGCTGAGAGATATTCACCTCTCGGTGTATGTCCTGTGTATCATAATTTTTGTTAATTACTCTAAAAATGAACATAAATCATTCTCTTTATATTTTTGTGAATTTCACGAAGCAAAATTTGGAACGTTCATATTTTTATTTTGTGTGACTATTAATCCAGTGTCCTCTATGAGACGACATTTTATAAAAAAAAAAATTTTTGCATGTTGGTTAATATCAGGCAGGTCTTTTTAACTGTCATTTTCCATCAAAACTTGAAGCAAGGCAGAATTTACAAGCCTTCTCAATTAAATGAGACCTTCCTTCCTCACCAGTTTTTATTCTCTGACGAGCAGCTTAAAGTTTTATGTAAGTTCTTTCATGTGTTGCAACTCTTGTAGACTGACTGGTGAGATAAGCGGACGGAGGATCAAGTCTCCACCTCTCCTGCAGTTAAATATATACAACATGATCGCTCTGTGTACTGGCACGATACTACGCTTGTGATCACCTTCAAGAATTATTCACAATACTGTGGCTGATATAATTCACATATAACAATTTAGTAATAACATTTCTACTACTACTACTACTATTAGTACTACTACTACTACCACCACTACTCCTACTACTACTACCACCACCACTAACACTTTTTCTTCCTCCCGACCTGTCTTTTGGACTTATCTGCTTTGCCTCGCTCACTTGTTACCTGACAATGGTCCATAATGGACCGAAATGTCATAAGTTTCCTCTCGTAAGTGTAAGTTATTTGTGAGATTATCACCTTTTTTTCCACCTGTGTTGCAGGCCCAACAGCACCACTGACTGTCTTCCACCTGTGTTGCAGGCCCAACAGCACCACTGACTGTCTTCCACCTGTGTTGCAGGCCCAACAGCACCACTGACTGTCTTCCACCTGTGTTGCAGGCCCAACAGCACCACTGACTGTCTTCCACCTGTGTTGCAGGCCCAACAGCACCACTGACTGTCTTCCACCTGTGTTGCAGGCCCAACAGCACCACTGACTGTCTTCCACCTGTGTTGCAGGCCCAACAGCACCACTGACTGTCTTCCACCTGTGTTGCAGGCCCAACAGCACCACTGACTGTCTTCCACCTGTGTTGCAGGCCCAACAGCACCACTGACTGTCTTCCACCTGTGTTGCAGGCCCAACAGCACCACTGACTGTCTTCCACCTGTGTTGCAGGCCCACAGCACCACTGACTGTCTTCCACCTGTGTTGCAGGCCCAACAGCACCACTGACTGTCTTCCACCTGTGTTGCAGGCCCAACAGCACCACTGACTGTCTTCCACCTGTGTTGCAGGCCCAACAGCACCACTGACTGTCTTCCACGTATGTTGCAGGTACAACAGCGAGCAACACAGGCAACGATGGGATCAAGTGAGCAGGGAGGTGGAGGAGAGAGGTACCTACGACCTGACACAGACAGAGCTGGTGTACGGTGCCAAGCTAGGCTGGAGGAACGCACCCAGGTGTATAGGTCGTATACAGTGGTCAAAACTACAGGTAAGCCAGACTTTACTCATCCTTGTGTCGAGGTTGGTTGATTAGGTTTAAACCTATTAACTGCACGAGGGTCATTAAGGCTCTTACGTATACTACCAATGAGTACCTCGCGGTGTATATAGATAAGCGGCTGTATATATATATATATATATATATATATATATATATATATATATATATATATATATATATATATATATATATATATATATATATATATATATACGTACACATACACACACACATAAGAGCTATGACTCGACCCCTGCAACCACAACTAGGTGAGTACACCAAGAGAAAAAGTATCATGACAAAATAAACGATAAAATATAATATAGATCATGATTAGATTCCACTAGATTCAAATATCATAATCCCGTGGCTAAAACATTTCGCCAAAACCCCTCACTTAGGAGAGGGAGCTAAATGACGACGTTTCGGACCGTCTTGCTCCACTGACATGACAGTGGTCCAGGAGAGACCGAAACGTCGGTAAAGTCGCCAGCGTGAGTGCAGGTTTTTAGTGAACACATTCCACTAATTATATTCCTAAGCATTTCAATCTTCCTTCTTTACTCTCCAAACTTTTTCTTTCATACTCTTCTCTGTTTTTTGTTTAATCAGACGAGTGTCAATTTTTTCCCAAAGAAGAGGAGGTCCTCTCAAAACCCAGAGTCCCACCTCATTAAAACCTGTCAGTGGAAGGACTTGAAAACACAGCTAATGAGGTTACAATCAATCCACTCTGAGAGTTGTGGTTGATGGAGTGTTGGCCCGCCATGCTGTCTCTACTGTTCAATTTCCCTCCCACCGGGATATATATTGATTTGATTGGATATACTCTGTGGTACTGCATATATATATATATATATATATATATATATATATATATATATATATCTTGCTGTCAACGACCAATGAAAATAAAAATGCGGGATTAGCGTTTTTGAGAATGAATACAGAAAGTTGTGGGTTCCATGTCTATAGCACTGTAGCCTCTATCTTGAGAGACTGATTACCTTATCATCTACCTCTTCAGTCTTCTGTATTGTATTGATAAATCTACTGGTTGGCGAAACATCCACAGAATAAAGATACCCAGATGTTACACATGTGTCTAAATTATTATCTGTTAGTTATTCTTTTAATCATCTCCGCTCTGTCTGGGGTTGACATAAAAGCTGAGTTATGTGTATTAAGACCAGTTTTAATGTAATATTTGTTGGCACTGGATATTCAGTCTCTCGTAAAATGTAAGTTATGGCCTGATGTGAGCTGTGTTGCTAGTGTGAGTTTTTATTGCAGCATTCTGGAAAGTGTTGAGCCAAAATTATCATTGTGTTGCAGGTGTTCGACGCTCGCTACGTGACCACTGCCAGCGGTATGTTTGAGGCACTCTGCAACCACATCAAGTATGGCACTAACAAGGGCAACCTCAGGTGAGTGTGTGGGGATGGGGGGGGGTTGGAGAGTGTAGGTATTGTGGATTGTGTGGTGTTGAGGGGAGGGAGGAGGAGGAGAATGTTGCATGAATTTCTCCTCATCTCCCCCACTCACACACTCATTACATCTTAGCAGAAGAAACTTCTGAATCTCTGAGCGTCAGTTTGATGTTTGGTATGTATTCGTCTCCTCTAAAACCACTATACATTTGTCAACATATCTTTACCTGTAGGCTATAAATTCCTTTTATTTTTTATCATTCCCCATTTCCGTACATGTTCCCCCGTTGTTTACATCATTGTCGTCTATTACATGTTCTTGTCCCCGTTGTTTACATCATTGCCATCCATTACATGTTCTTGTCCCCGTTGTTTACATCATTGTCGTCTATTACATGTTCTTGTCCCCGTTGTTTACATCATTGCCATCCATTACATGTTCTTGTCCCCGTTGTTTACATCATTGTCGTCTATTACATGTTCTTGTCCCCGTTGTTTACATCATTGCCATCCATTACATGTTCTTGTCCCCGTTGTTTACATCATTGCCATCCATTACATGTTCTTGTTCCCGTTGTTTACATCATTGCCATCCATTACATGTTCTTGTTCCCGTTGTTTACATCATTGCCATCCATTACATGTTCTTGTTCCCGTTGTTTACATCATTGCCATCCATTACATGTTCTTGTTCCCGTTGTTTACATCATTGCCATCCATTCTTGTTTTCCTCTGAGGTGTTTATTTCCTCTCCTCTTATTGTGAACGTATAATTATTGCGCTCATTACAATACAGAAAAAATAATTGGGAATTTTATTGAAAATTTTCACAATACGCTACGATTTGCATAATGGCTCAATATAAAAATACATTGTTAATGTTAAAAGTGATTTTCTGTCCAGTTATCTTAAGGTTACGATAGTCAGGCAACTTATAACACTTAAAATTATAACTTTACGACCGGCTGGAACTTAAGTGTCTCTTTGGTAATGGTAAATTACTTTTTTTCAGTCTAGTGACAGTAATATTTTGTCAAGTTCTGACGAGGACATGGGGGGGGGGAAACGAGACTGGAGAAATCTAATTAAGGGAAGACGTGTGTCCCGCGGCCAAGACACCACAATGCTACTTTTATACTAATTAGGAATCTAGAACTTAAAAATAAATTCTTGAACTTGATGGTCAATCATCATTTTAAGTTTAAATAGTCACCATGATCTATGAAAGACATAGTATGTCCTGGTACGCCAGTTTGATTTTACTTGATGTTATTATTATTACTATTATTATTTTATTATTATTATTATTATTATTATTATTATTATTATTATTATTATTATTATTATTATTATTATTATTATTATTATTTGTAGCGGTGCACGTGCGTGGATCATTCAGTGGTGGAGGCTCGATCCTCCGTCCACTGGTGACTATATTAATGTTCTCAGAGTTACTGGAAATTTCGCGGTAACTGTGAAGAGAGAGAGAGAGAGACGGGGAGGGCAGTCTTTTTATCATACGGAGGACCGAGCCTCGTCACTTTGTGCTCTCATTGACTCACACGGGCTTAACACTTCGCATTATAATAATAATAATAATAATAATAATAATAATAATAATAATAATCCAATGTTTTAAAAAATAATAAATTATATGTTTTCTCGTGTTTATGTTATCATTATTGATGTCAAGATTGGAACCTCGAGGTGTGAACTTAATTAACCTTTTTCTTTAAGTGACTTCAGTTAGTTTTCAGTCTGTGAGATGGGTGAGAAAGGAAGACAAAATAGAATAAACTGTTCTCAAACTTCTGGCTGGAGGGAGTATTGCAACTTCTGGCACTGGTGTAGGCTGCATTGCAACCTCTGGCACTGGTGTAGGCTATATTGCAATCTCTGGCACTGGTGTAGGCTCTATTGCAACCTCTGGCACTAGTGTAGGCTGTATTGCAACCTTTGGCACTAGTGTAGGCTGCATTGCAACCTCTGGCGCTATTGTAGGCTGCATTGCAATCTCTGACACTAGTGTAGGCTGCATTGCAACCTCTGGCACTAGTGTAGGCTGCATTGCAATCTCTGGCACTAGTGACTAGTCTGTCATTTTTTTTATAATTCTCTATCCCAGTTATCTTTTAATTCGTTACCTAAAAGCTTTCCATAGTCTAAATGGTGGGACCTTTCACTATCCTATTATTATTATTATATTATTATTTTGTCTATTATACATTATCTTTAGAGACATAGCTGTGAAGATACAATTAATGCAACACTTGCAACATTCATGCAGGAATGTACTTTGTATCCTTACAGCAGGATTGAGGTTCTTAAATTCTTCATATCAATGTAAAATATTTGTATAGTAAGTTTAGCACAGTCTGCCACCTACAGCACTCCACTGACAATCATCAAGTGTTTTCTTTCACTGATGTGCAGTACAAGAGCACGAAAACTTAGGCATATATTTTCCTGAGCATGGAAATCGACCCCGGGACATTTCGGTTGTAAGTCTAACTTTCTGAAGTACTAGAGTAAACGGTTTAAAAGGTAAGCATTCCGCCAGGGTCCCAAGACACTATATAACTCCTACACAAATAACATCTTCTCGTATTATATACTGGCTCCCTTCCCTTCGCGCTGCTGTGACGTCTTAAGTTTCATTCTTCTACTTGTGGGTTGTCTGTGTATTGTTCCAGTCACGGTATTGTGACTTTTAATTCTTTATATAACTCCTCTTTGTCTTCTGGTCTTCGACAGGTCGGCCATCACCATCTTCCCTCAGAGAACTGATGGTAAACATGACTTCCGGGTCTGGAACCCTCAGCTCATCAGTTTCGCTGGTTACAAGCAGGACGATGGCTCTATCATTGGTGACCCCCTCAACGTGGAGTTCACAGAGGTCAGTCTCTTTTGCCTCTAACAATCTACTCGCTCTGCATATTTTCACAGTTCGTATAACCTGGACTCTAGGCCATACGAACTTTGTATCGCTCTTCTCACTACTTTTTTATGATAAACTAAGTTTTTAAATATGTTTTAAGAATGTTCCTATACCAATAGGACGAGCTTATATTTATATTTAACATGCCTCTGTTTCCAAAAGTCGAGCCTATTATAGGTAAACATCTCATTGCTTTAAACCAAAAAGTCACGTCTCCTCACCAATGTAGGCATTTAACAAATAAAAAAGCGTAATATGCCCCTATCTTTACTAAATAAAGACATCTTATACAATATATTTACAGTCTTCAAGAGGAATAGTAGCAATGTAGATTATTTAAGTAAAACCTGATTACAAGCTTATTAATATATGTTAAATTTAAGTTAATTGATTCACAAATGAAAATTATTCAAAATCCAGCATTAGACTAATTATATGCAAAACACATGACACAAAAATCATAAAACTTTCACTAATATAAAAGTGTATAATCATTCAATATTAGCGAAGGACTGAGCAAACACAAGTCCATTCACTAATTATTATACAGCAGCAACCTTATCCTGAAACTGAGCCCACACCAAGCAACTTCAGACAGTTCACACCAAGCAAATTCAGACAGTCCACACCAAGCAACTTCAAACAGTCCACACCAAGCAACTTCAGACAGTCCACATAAGGCAAAGTACGGATTAAATGATTGTGTGCTATGGATACTCCATTTTTGACGCTTGCTTCCAGAGTCAAAGTCAACAATGTAGTTAGTCCACAGTGGATAACACTGTCAAAACCTTAACCAAGAAGCATTAGTGCAGAGATCCCCGAGGCTTTCAGAAAACATTGTCATTAAATCACTAAATATGACATAGGCTTCAGACAATAGAATGCTCAAAAATTCTAAGTCCCAGTGATTACACTGTGTAAAATGTCCGCATGTGAGGCTGTGTGAAGACATAGTCCCCTGGCTCATGTCCTTTCCTGGTTGACAGCGGTATACCAACTGGCATTTCAAGTGAATATGAGAATGTTTGAAGAGTCGAGGCCTCCCCAGACTCATTGTGTAGATAGTGGAGGGTGGCTCCAGCACCCTCCTCGGTTCACTCAGCATTATACTTTAATATCAAACCTATAATACAGTATTAGAAAAATGATAAATAATAGAGAAAATAATATGTGTTTTACAAGAAAGATCCTGACAGTGACAGGTAACACATGTTTTAGTAACAATCATACGAGTAAACATTAACAAACATTAAACAAGAGAGACAAGCACAAAATTATGTACAGAAATATGTTATAATAACTCCATGCCTAGCAGTAGTAGTTGTGATGTTAATACGCAGGTACCCACAGGTGTGTCAGCGGCTGGGATGGAAGGGACATAACAAGACCTGGGACGTCCTACCTCTGGTACTGTCCGCTGGAGGTCATGACCCGGAATGGTTCGATATCCCTCCCGACCTGGTCCTCATAGTGCCCATCGTCCACCCTGAGTAAGTGTGTGGAGGAACTGTTGTTGGTATACACTCTTGAAATAATCACTTAACACCTAATACCTAAACACCTAACCTAGCACTATGGCAAGGCAACATCTGTCCAGGTGCAGTAAACAGTGACTTATAACAGCAACAGTGTCCTAGGTAATTACAATATGTATGATAATTGTACTTATGTGTACGTGTACCTAAATAAACTTACCGCTGTGATTTATTCGTGAGGTCTGAGTGTGTCGGGATACATGTGTCGGGATACATGTGTCGGGATACATGTGTCGGGATACATGTGTCGGGATACATGTGTCGGGATACATGTGTCGGGATACATGTGTCGAGATACATGAAGGTATACTCGTATATATCTACACTGTGATTACACACAACAAAATCTGTAGAAATAAACAGTGGTAAACCTGTTTCAAGGAATGACCTTAAGTTTTTCCCCCTGAAAGCCATTCTCTTCTCCATAACAACAAGTTTCAGTTGTCTTCAACAAGGTCATGATGAACAATGTTTCACAAAATCAATAAGATAAGGATTTCTTTTTCTTCAGTAAAATGTACAAATCTTAACCAGATTTAGTATCGTCGTCTAGTAAAATGAGAGTAATAGTGTATTAAGATTAATTAAATTCTCTTAAGTATTCCAGGATGTAATGGCGCTCTGAGATAAGAGATTCTTGTGTCGACAGATATAAGTGGTTCTCAGAGCTGGAGTTGCAGTGGTACGCCCTGCCGGCAGTGGCATCTCTCATGTTTGACTGTGGAGGGCTGGAGTTCCCCGCTGCTCCATTCAACGGCTGGTACATGGTCTCAGAGATAGGAACCAGAGATCTGTGCGACCCACAGCGCTTCAACATACTCGAGGTGATCAAAATAAAACCTTGTGTTGATAAAAGATCAGTGTTTACATCTGCATTTGTGGTTATTGTCAAAATGTCTCCAGATGTGAATCATTAATCCATTATGAGCATTTATTTATAGGCAGTTTCATATTGTTCACTACATACACTTTCATTAATCAAACTGATAAATCAGTAAGCTTCGTGTGAGCAGTAGGACCAGTGACACAAGTTTAATATTCCCACCCATTTCAAGGAAGATTCCGTGACGCAGGTGAAAGGCTTTTGATCCAGAGAACTAGAGCTGCCTCCTACTTTCTTGTATCAGTCCTTGTATATATAAACATCGTGTATGTTAACTATATAATATACGGTAAACACCTTTGTATACATTAGAAATGTGAATAAATATGTTTTTCTCTAAATAAATTTTGTTCCAGACGGTGGGTCGCAAAATGGGTCTGGACACCCGCAGCGCCACTAACCTGTGGAAGGACAAGGCACTTGTTGAGGTCAACATTGCTGTCTTGCATTCATTCCAGGTCAGTTCTCAGTGTGTGGTGTGTTGGTGGTCCTTATTGTGCTTGAATAACATTCAACTTTGTCAAATCATAACTTGAAAAAGTTCACCTTCTAGTGAAAAACTATCTGGTAAAAACTTGTCCCTCTGTTTTAGTTTACTCTTTTTTATTAGTTTTGCTGCCTCTTGCCTCGATGTTGAATGTTGACACAGTCGAGACGTATTAAAGTTAATCATTTTGACTTTGTTTATTTATAAAATTGAACTGAATTCTACTCCATCTCTCATAGAGGTTAAACGTGACCATCATGGACCACCACTCAGCAGCGGAATCGTTCATGAAACATTTCGAAAACGAACAGAAGCTTCGTGGTGGATGTCCCTCTGACTGGGTATGGATAGTTCCTCCACTCTCTGGCTCCATCACTCCAGTCTTCCACCAGGAGATGTGCCTTTACTACCTCAAGCCTTCCTACGAGTACCAGAACCCCGCCTGGAAGGTTCATGTCTGGAAGAAAAACAAAGACGTCAACAGGAACTCTATTCGTAAAACAAAACGGAAGTTCCGATTCAAAGAGATAGCAAGGTGAGAGAAAAAATGAATAAGGAAACCTGAAAGGACAAAAAAAAAGATAGCATGAAATACACACAAAACTAATCAGCTAGACAATACCAAATCTCTATTTTTTTTACAGCTAGGCTTTTTATTTAAAGGTGGAAGGAAGGGGTTCCTTGATAGTAATGAATGGTTCTTGATCCAATGACCCATGACCACAACATAAGACACAGATCACTTTTTTATATACCCCAAGTCCATATCAACCTATGTAAAAATTCTATGCACATAAAGGGCCCCAGAATCTGGAATTCATTACCAGTAAATATTAAGATAACCTTGTCTGAAAATCAATTTAAGACTCTTCTCAAAAGCCACCTACTCACCCTAAACTAAATATTCATACTGTAAACTACTTTCGAAAATGCTAAATATTATTTTCCTATAAGATAATTTCAATTTTTACTAATATGTTACTATTATGTTACCCCCTACTCACCCTAAACTAAATACTCATATTATAAGTTAATGTCAAAAATGCTCAATGTTATTTTCCTTAAGATAATCTCAATTCCATATTACCATCCTCCTAAACACTTGTTACAATTTAATATCATCATATTGTAATTTTTAACAGAATAATATCATCATATTGTAATTTGAAATCAATTATATAAGTAAAATAAACTCAATCAATTTCTCTAATATTGGTCGATCACCATGCCCAGCCCTTCTAGGGCAGGGTAGGTGCCAAGGTTGGAGCTTGCTGCCATCTGCAGCTCGTAAGTCTGCCCTTCCCGTTAGGGAAGGGCAGACCAGAGAGGCCTAGCATCTATCTACCTCCATGCCTCGTGCTGGTGGCGAATGTGGCTAGGCCTGGGGCCAGTTGGTCCCGCCGATGAGGGGTATCCCCTCCCATGGGAGACATAGGTCTCTGACACTCCCACGCCAGGGAGCCGGAGCCGGGTCGCCATCTGGTAAAGACCCGGGCCGGGAGAATTCCCGGTGAATCAACACCTCCTCCTCCTCTCTAATATTATGTACATAGTCTATAAGTCATTAGATTAAGCTGCCCCTAATGCCATGGCATGTCAGTGGCTCTCCTTGCACTTCAGTTTATGATTGTAACTACCAATATCTATGTATAATTGCAATGAAATAAAATTTACTTTACTTTACTTTACTAAGAAGCTGGTGCTACCCTCCGCTTCCTCAAACCTGATGGCCTCCTATTCCCCATACGATGTATAACCCTCACCACTTTACTAAAAATTCTTCTGCTAGGCTACATCAGTACTTATATATATATATATATATATATATATATATATATATATATATATATATATATATATATATATATATATATATATATATATATATATATGGTTAATTTCATTACTATGCTACTTTTTTTTTTTTTTTTTTTTTTTTTTTAACACATCGGCCGATTCCCACCAAGGCAGGGTGGCCCGAAAAGAAAAACTTTCATCATCATTCACTCCATCACTGTCTTGCCAGAAGGGTGCTTTACACTACAGTTATAAAACTGCAACATTAACACCCTCCTTCAGAGTGCCGGCACTGTACTTCCCATCTCCAGAACTCAAGTCCGGCCTGCCGGATTCCTGAATCCCTTCATAAATGTTACTTTGCTCACACTCCAACAGCACGTCAAGTATTAAAAACCATATGCCTCCATTCACTCCTATCAAATACGCTCACACATGCTTGCTGGAAGTCCAAGCCCCTCGCACACAAAACTTCCTTTACCCCTCCCTCCAACCTTTCCTAGGCCGACCCCTACCCCGCCTTCCCTCCACTACAGATTTATACACTCTCGAAGTCACTCTGTCTCGTTCCATTCTCTCTACATGTCCAAACCACCTCAACAACCCCTCCTCAGCTCTCTGGACAATCGTTTTGGTGATCCCGCACCTCCTCCTAATTTCCAAACTCCGAATTCTCTGCATTATATTCACACCACACATTGACCTCAGACATGACATCTCCACTGCCTCCAGCCTTCTCCTCGTTGCAACATTCATCACCCATGCTTCACACCCATATAAGAGCGTTGGTATAACTATACTCTCATACATTCCCCTCTTTACTTCCATGGACAAGGTTCTTTGTCTCCACAGACTCCGAAGTGCTCCACTCACCCTTTTCCCCCCATCAATTCTATGATTCACCTCATCCTTCATAGACCCATCCGCCGACATGTCCACTCCCAAATATCTGAATACATTCACCTCCTCCATACTCTCTCCCTCCAATCTGATATCCAATCTTTCGTCACCTATTCTTTTTGTTATCCTCATCACCTTACTCTTTCCTATATTCACTTTCAATTTTCTTCTTTACACACCCTACCAAATTCATCCACCAACCTCTGCAGCTTCTCTTCAGAATCTCCCAAAAGCACAGTGTCATCAGCAAAAAGCAACTGTGACAACTCCCACTTTGTATTTGCTTCTTTATCTTTTAGCCCAACACCTCTTGCCAAGACCCTCGCATTCACTTCTCTTACAACCCCATCTATAAATATATTGAACAACCACGGTGACATCACACATCCTTGTCTAAGGCCCACTTTTACTGGGAAATAGTCCCTTCCCTCCTACACACTCTAACCTGAGCCTCACTATCCTCATAAAAACTCTTCACTGCTTTCAGTAACCTTCCTCCTATTCCATACACCTGCAACATCTGCCACATTGCCCCCTATCTACCCTATCATACGCCTTTTCCAAATCCATAAATGCCACAAAAACATCTTTACCCTTATCCAAATACTGTTCACCTATATGTTTCACTGTAAACACTTGGTCTACACACCCCTACCTTTCCTAAAGCCCCCTTGTTCATCTGCTATCCTGCTTTCTGTTTTACTCTTAATTCTTTCAATAATAACTCTACCATACACTTTACCAGGTACACTCAACAGACTTATTCCCCTATAATTTTTGCACTCTCTTTTGTCCCCTTTGCCTTTATACAAAGGAACAATACACGCTCTCTGCCAATCCCTAGGTACCTTACCCTCTTCCATACATTTATTAAATAATAGCACCAACCACTCCAAAATTATATCCCCACCTGCTTTTAACATTTCTATCTTTATCCCATCAATCCCAGCTGCCTTACCCCCTTTCATTCTACCCACTGCCTCACGAACTTCCCTACACCCACAACTGGCTCTTCCACACTCCTACAAGATGTTATTCCTCCTTGCCCTACACACGAAATCACAGCTTCCCTGTCTTCATCAACATTTAACAAATCCTCAAAATATTCTCTCCATCTTCCCGATACCTCTAACTCTCCATTTAATAACTCTCTCTCCTATTTTTAACTGTCAAATCCATTTGTTCTCTAGGCTTCCTCAACTTATTAATCTCATTCCAAAACTTTTTCTTATTTTCAACAAAATTTGCTGATAACATCTCACCCACTATCTCATCTGCTCTCTTTTACATTGCTTCACCACTCTTTTAACCTCTCTTTTTCTCCATATACTCTTCCCTCCTTGCATCACTTCTACTTTGTAAAAACCTCTCATATGCTAACTTTTTCTCCTTACTACTCTCTTTACATCATCATTCCACCAATCGCTCCTCTTCCCTCCGCACCCACTCGCCTGTAACCACAAACTTCTGCTGAACACTCTAACACTACATTTTTAAATCTACCCCATACATTTTCGACCCCATTGCCTACACTCTCACTAGCCCATCTATCCTCCAATAGTTGTTTATATCTTACCCTAACTGCCTCCTCTTTTAGTTTATAAACCTTCACCTCTCTTTTACTTACTGATTCTATTTTCCTTGTATCCCATCTACCTTTTACTCCCACTGTAGCTATAACTAAAAAGTGATCTGATATATCTGTAGCCCTCTATAAACATGTACATCCTGAAGTCTACTCAACAGTCTTTTATCTACCAATACATAGTCCAACAAACTACTGTCATTACGCCCTACATCATATCTTGTATACTTATTTATCCTCTTTTTCTTAAAATATGTATTACCTATAACTAAACCCCTTTCTATACAAAGTTCAATCAAAGGGCTCCCATTATCATTTACACCTGGCACCCCAAACTTACCTACTACACCCTCTCTGCATGTTTCTCCCACTTTAGCATTTAGGTCCCCTACCACAATTACTCTCTCATTTGGTTCAAAAGTTCCTATACATTCGCTTAACATCTCCCAAAATCTCTCTCTCTCCTCTACACTCCTCTCTTCTCCAGGTGCATACACGCTTATTATGACCCACTTTTCGCATCCGACCCTTATTTTAATCCACTTGTTATATATAATAATGTGACTTCTCGACTGTGATTCCTCAGAGCAGTGAAGTTCACCAGTAAACTGTTTGGGAAAGCATTATCGAAGAGGATCAAAGCGACCATCTTGTACGCTACTGAAACTGGGAAGTCTGAGATGTACGCCAAGAAGCTTGGAGAGATCTTCGGCCACACCTTCAATGCTCAGGTCTTGACACCTTACATCCTCCAGTTTTATATTTAGAGGCTCGAATTTATATATTTATTAGGAAATATAAATCCTGGGTAGAGGGAAGGAGGGGTAGTGGTCAACACACTCTCCTTTAAGTTTTAAGACTCGCTTGCCATGGGTTCGAGTCTCACCTGTTATGATTTCGTGAGTCATGACAAGAAGGGTTGGAGGGAGGGGGTAAAGAGGGTTTTCAGTGCTAGGAGGCTTGAACATCCATTAGGTTTGAGTGAGCTCATTAGCTGGAGTGAGTGGAGTCAAGCGATTTTTATGACCTGAGGTGCTGTCGGAGTGTATGTAAGGTAACATTTGTAAAGCGATTCAGGAAAACCAGTTAGAGTGCACTATAATGCAGGAATGTGGATGTTGCAATTCAAAGGATCGTCTGAATTGTGATATCTGCACTCTCCTGGCAAGACAGTGAATGACTGCATGAATGATGGTGAAATGAATGATGGTGAATATGTTTCCCATTTTTGGGGTCAACCTTCCTCGGTGGGAGACGGCTGGTGTAACTTAAAAAAATTATATATTTCAAAGGTCATTTATCCTTCAAGGAATGTACCTTGATGCTGTTAACATTCAGGGTTAGTTAAGTTAACTACACAAGTGGATTCTTCACAGAAACTGTGTATTTAACGTTTGAGAAAAAGAAGTAATGGATGTTTTGGACAGTTAATTGAGAGAGTTAATTAATTACAGGGAGGACTAGGCTTCATTGTGAGACTTTTGCAAATATTGACGACATTAACTATAATAAAAATGCTGGATACAGTGCAGCTACAGGGACTCTTGTGTGTACCAGGAACGACAGGCAGCTACAGGGACTCTTGTGTGTACCAGGAACGACAGGCAGCTACAGGGACTCTTGTGTGTACCCAGGTATGACAGGCAGCTACAGGGACTCTTGTGTGTACCCAGGAACGACAGGCAGCTACAGGGACTCTTGTGTGTACCCAGGTACGACAGGTAGCTACAGGGACTCTTGTGTGTACCCATGTATGACAGGCAGCTACAGGGACTCTTGTGTGTACCCAGGAACGACAGGCAGCTACAGGGACTCTTGTGTGTACCCAGGTATGACAGGCAGCTACAGGGACTCTTGTGTGTACCCAGGTATGACAGGTAGCTACAGGGACTCTTGTGTGTACCCAGGTATGACAGGCAGCTACAGGGACTCTTGTGTGTACCCAGGTATGACAGGTAGCTACAGGGACTCTTGTGTGTACCCAGGTACGACAGGCAGCTACAGGGACTCTTGTGTGTACCCAGGTACGACAGGTAGCTACAGGGACTCTTGTGTGTACCCAGGTATGACAGGCAGCTACAGGGACTCTTGTGTGTACCCAGGTACGACAGGCAGCTACAGGGACTCTTGTGTGTACCCAGGTATGACAGGTAGCTACAGGGACTCTTGTGTGTACCCAGGTATGACAGGTAGCTACAGGGACTCTTGTGTGTACCCAGGTACGACAGGCAGCTACAGGGACTCTTGTGTGTACCCAGGTACGACAGGTAGCTACAGGGACTCTTGTGTGTACCCAGGTATGACAGGCAGCTACAGGGACTCTTGTGTGTACCCAGGTACGACAGGTAGCTACAGGGACTCTTGTGTGTACCCAGGTATGAGAGGCAGCTACAGGGATTCTTGTGTGACCAGGTACGACAGGTAGCTACAGGGACTCTTGTGTGTACCTAGGTATGACAGGCAGCTACAGGGACTCTTGTGTGTACCCAGGTACGACAGGTAGCTACAGGGACTCTTGTGTGTACCTAGGTATGACAGGCAGCTACAGGGACTCTTGTGTGTACCCAGGTACGACAGGTAGCTACAGGGACTCTTGTGTGTACCTAGGTATGACAGGCAGCTACAGGGACTCTTGTGTGTACCCAGGTACGACAGGTAGCTACAGGGATTCTTGTGTGTACCCAGGTACGACAGGTAGCTACAGGGACTCTTGTGTGTACCTAGGTATGACAGGCAGCTACAGGGACTCTTGTGTGTACCCAGGTATGACAGGTAGCTACAGGGACTCTTGTGTGTACCCAGGTATGACAGGCAGCTACAGGGACTCTTGTGTGTACCCAGGTATGACAGGCAGCTACAGGGACTCTTGTGTGTACCCAGGTATGACAGGCAGCTACAGAGACTCTTGTGTGTACCCAGGTACGACAGGCAGCTACAGGGACTCTTTTGTGTACCCAGGTATGACAGGCAGCTACAGGGACTCTTGTGTGTACCCAGGTATGACAGGCAGCCGGGATCACTCGACATTAGGGAAACTTTCAGAGGGCGCACAAAACCTCCAGTCCCCTGAAACACATCTGTATTTTATTTTTTTTCACTCCATCTCTCTAATCAATATGTCAAGGAGTTCATGCTTTGTAATTTTTAAGCTGCATTAAAAACCTAAAAAAAAAAAAATCTTTTTTTTGACAAATTGGCCTAAAAAACGCACCTTGATAACTTCCCGTTTTCGGCTTATTCCTACAAGATTTAAGTATTATTTAAAATTTCACTACAGAAGCTTCTTGATATATTGATGAAGGATATGGAGTGAAAACATCAACTGCAAGTTGACTAGGCCTACCGTGGCGCCTGCTTCCCTTACTTTATGAAGGTTCTTCTATAATAACCACTAGAGTACACTGGTGTGCTCAGGTTTCGCAAATGTATGGCCCCGGGTTCGATACCGGTGCAGTTCTGTGTATAAGAAATAAATATACAGTATATACATGTATATATAATATTATACAGTATATAATTTTTCTTGTAGGTTTATTGCATGGCGGACTATGATTTAATCAACATAGAACACGAGGCTCTGGTGCTGGTGGTCACCTCAACATTTGGTAATGGTGATCCTCCTGAGAATGGTGAGGTGAGTACCCAGGCTTCCCAGTGGGCTCTCTGTCTGATAGTCTTGATCCAAGGAATTGTAGTTGTCCTCCCTTTAGTCGGATCAAACCTGTTTGCCTTCTATTCTCTTCGTGCTGTATGACCCATAAGTATTTAGTGCTTCCCCCTGAATGTAATGATAATAATGTAAGTGTTTTTTTTTAACGTTATTTTGCAGATGGATTATTTTTAATGTTGACGCCAATTAGTTAATTTGTGATAGATTTTAAAAAACAGCATATTGTTTTTCTGCCACATTTTTTTTCAGTCAATTCTTAATAAAGTAACAAGTGTAAAGTAGTTTGTGTAAATACTGTCACTATGACGCAGATGTAAGTACACTTGTACTGTCACTATGACGCAGATGTAAGTACACTTGTACTGTCACCATGACGCAGATGTAAGTACACTTGTACTGTCACCATGACGCAGATGTAAGTACACTTGTACTGTCACTATGACGCAGATGTAAGTACACTTGTACTGTCACTATGACGCAGATGTAAGTACACTTGTACTGTCACTATGACGCAGATGTAGTACACTTGTACTGTCACCATGACGCAGATGTAAGTACACTTGTACTGTCACTATGACGCAGATGTAAGTACACTTGTACTGTCACTATGACGCAGATGTAAGTACACTTGTACTGTCACCATGACGCAGATGTAAGTACACTTGTACTGTCACCATGACGCAGATGTGAGTACACTTGTACTGTCACCATGACGCAGATGTAAGTACACTTGTACTGTCACCATGACGCAGATGTAAGTACACTTGTACTGTCACAATGACGCAGATGTGAGTACACTTGTACTGTCACCATGACGCAGATGTAAGTACACTTGTACTGTCACTATGACGCAGATGTAAGTACACTTGTACTGTCACCATGACGCAGATGTAAGTACACTTGTACTGTCACCATGACGCAGATGTAACAGTACCTTGTACTGTCACTATGACGCAGATGTAAGTACACTTGTACTGTCACCATGACGCAGATGTAAGTACACTTGTACTGTCACCATGACGCAGATGTAAGTACACTTGTACTGTCACTATGACGCAGATGTAAGTACACTTGTACTGTCACTATGACGCAGATGTAAGTACACTTGTACTGTCACCATGACGCAGATGTAAGTACACTTGTACTGTCACTATGACGCAGATGTAAGTACACTTGTACTGTCACTATGACGCAGATGTAAGTACACTTGTACTGTCACCATGACGCAGATGTAAGTACACTTGTACTGTCACCATGACGCAGATGTGAGTACACTTGTACTGTCACCATGACGCAGATGTAAGTACACTTGTACTGTCACCATGACGCAGATGTAAGTACACTTGTACTGTCACCATGACGCAGATGTGAGTACACTTGTACTGTCACCATGACGCAGATGTAAGTACACTTGTACTGTCACTATGACGCAGATGTAAGTACACTTGTACTGTCACCATGACGCAGATGTAAGTACACTTGTACTGTCACCATGACGCAGATGTAAGTACACTTGTACTGTCACATGACGCAGATGTAAGTACACTTGTACTGTCACCATGACGCAGATGTAAGTACACTTGTACTGTCACCATGACGCAGATGTAAGTACACTTGTACTGTCACCTATGACGCAGATGTAAGACACTTGTACTGTCACTATGACGCAGATGTAAGTACACTTGTACTGTCACCATGACGCAGATGTAAGTACACTTGTACTGTCACTATGACGCAGATGTAAGTACACTTGTACTGTCACCATGACGCAGATGTAAAACACTTGTACTGTCACCATGACGCAGATGTAAGTACACTTGTACTGTCACCATGACGCAGATGTGAGTACACTGTTGTCACCATAGCAGATGTAAGTCCCACTATGACGCAGATGTAAGTACACTTGTTTAGCAAACTTGTTATAAGACAATCACTGAGTGTTTTCAAGCCAGAGATTTCCGAAACATTTGTATTTTGCTCTGATTATGTGAATTATCTTAGATAAAATACTAACGGAGTCCCATAGAGCATTTGAGCCAGGAGTCAACACAATCATAGTAGCGTATGTGAGTCGTTGTTAGGTTTCCCACACCCAATAAATGGAGCATGTGAGCCAGGGGTCCCACCATAAGGAGCATGTGAGCCAGGGGTCCCACCATAAGGAGCATGTGAGCCAGGGGTCCCACCATGAGGAGCATGTGAGCCAGGGTTCCCACCATAAGGAGCATGTGAGCCAGGGGTCCCACCATAAGGAGCATGTGAGCCAGGGGTCCCACCATGGGGAGCATGTGAGCCAGGGGTCCCACCATAAGGAGCATGTGAGCCAGGGGTCCCACCATGAGGAGCATGTGAGCCAGGGGTCCCACCATAAGGAGCATGTGAGCCAGGGGTCCCACCATAAGAAGCATGTGAGCCAGGGGTCCCACCATGAGGAGCATGTGAGCCAGGGGTCACACTATAAGGAGCATGTGAGCCAGGGGTCCCACCATAAGGAGCATGTGAGCCAGGGGTCCCACCATAAGGAGCATGTGAGCCAGGGGTCCCACCATGGGGAGCATGTGAGCAAGGGGTCCCACCATGAGGAGCATGTGAGCCAGGGGTCCCACCATAAGGAGCATGTGAGCCAGGGGTCCCACAATAAGGAGCATGTGAGCCAGGGGTCCCACCATAAGGAGCATGTGAGCCAGGGGTCCCACCATTGAGCATGTGAGCAAGGGGTCCCACCATGAGGAGCATGTGAGCCAGGGGTCCCACCATAAGGAGCATGTGAGCCAGGGGTCCCACCATAAGGAGCATGTGAGCCAGGGGTCCCACCATGAGGAGCATGTGAGCCAGGGGTCCCACCATGAGGAACATGTGAGCCAGGGGTCCCACCATGAGAAGCATGTGAGCCAGGGGTCCCACCATGAGGAACATGTGAGCCAGGGGTCCCACCATGAGGAGCATGTGAGCCAGGGGTCCCACCATGAGGAACATGTGAGCCAGGGTCCCACCATGAGAAGCATGTGAGCCAGGGTCCCACCATGAGGAACATGTGAGCCAGGGGTCCCACCATGAGGAGCATGTGAGCCAGGGTCCCACCATGAGGAACATGTGAGCCAGGGGTCCCACCATGAGGAGCATGTGAGCCAGGGTCCCACCATGAGGAACATGTGAGCCAGGGGTCCCACCATGAGAAGCATGTGAGCCAGGGGTCCCACCATGAGGAACATGTGAGCCAGGGTCCCACCATGAGGAGCATGTGAGCCAGGGGTCCCACCATGAGAAGCATGTGAGCCAGGGGTCCCACCATGAGGAACATGTGAGCCAGGGGTCCCACCATGAGGAGCATGTGAGCCAGGGGTCCCACCATGGGGAGCATGTGAGCCAGGGGTTCCACCATGAGGAGCATGTGGCCAGGGTCCCACCATGAGGAGCATGTGAGCCAGGGTCCATAATGAGGAGCATGTGAGCCAGGGGTCCCACCATGGGGAGCATGTGAGCCAGGGTCCCACCATGGGGAGCATGTGAGCCAGGGTCCCACCATGGGGAGCATGTGAGCCAGGGTCCCACCATGGGGAGCATGTGAGCCAGGGGTCCCACCATGGGGAACATGTGAGCCAGGGGTCCCACCATGGGGAGCATGTGAGCCAGGGGTCCCACCATGGGGAACATGTGAGCCAGGGGTCCCACCATGGGGAGCATGTGAGCCAGGGGTCCCACCATGAGGAACATGTGAGCCAGGGGTCCCACCATGAGGAACATGTGAGCCAGGGGTCCCATTATGGGAGCATGTGAGCCAGGGTTCCACCATGGGGAGCATGTGAGCCAGGGGTCCCACTATGAGGAGCATGTGAGCCAGGGGTCCCACCATGGGGAGCATGTGAGCCAGGGTCCCACCATGGGAGCATTTGAGCCAGGGGTCCCACCATGGGGAACATGTGAGCCAGGGTCCCACCATGGGGAGCATGTGAGCCAGGGGTCCCACCATGGGGAACATGTGAGCCAGGGTCCCACTATGAGGAGCATGTGAGCCAGGGGTCCCACCATGGGGAACATGTGAGCCAGGGTACCACCATGGGAGCATGTGAGCCAGGGGTCCCACCATGAGGAACATGTGAGCCAGGGTCCCACCATGAGGAACATGTGAGCCAGGGGTCCCACCATGGGGAGCATGTGAGCCAGGGGTTCCACCATGGGGAGCATGTGAGCCAGGGGTCCCACCATGAGGAGCATGTGAGCCAGGGGTCCCACCATGGGGAGCATGTGAGCCAGGGGTCCCACCATGGGGAGCATGTGAGCCAGGGGTCCCACCATGGGGAACATGTGAGCCAGGGGTCCCACCATGGGGAGCATGTGAGCCAGGGGTCCCACCATGGGGAACATGTGAGCCAGGGGTCCCACCATGGGGAGCATGTGAGCCAGGGGTCCCACCATGGGGAACATGGAGCCAGGGGTCCCACCATGAGAAGCATGTGAGCCAGGGGTCCCACCATGGGGAGCATGTGAGCCAGGGGTCCCACCATGAGGAACATGTGAGCCAGGGGTCCCACCATGGGGAGCATGTGAGCCAGGGGTCCCACCATGAGAAGCATGTGAGCCAGGGGTCCCACCATGGGGAGCATGTGAGCCAGGGGTCCCACCATGGGGAGCATGTGAGCCAGGGGTCCCACCATGAGGAACATGTGAGCCAGGGGTCCCACCATTTATCAAAGAGCTCTGACTGACTGACTTGTTAGACCAACTTTGACTTTTCTTGTTTTCTCATAAGGTTTCCCCTTTAAGCTACTTTATTTTTTTCGTATGATGTCCTCAGTCTTCCAACACTTTATGACCCGAATGGGTTTAGCGTTTTATGTGAGTATAAAAATAATTCAGAAACTATACAAGTTGTGTTTACAGTCCTCGTTCACTGATGATAGTGGAAAAGTCTTGTTTTAAGGAAATGAAGCTGCCATTCCCTTGGATCAAACCTGATTATCTCCTTTTTTTCCACACCTTTGCTAGCTTAGAATAAATATAATAAACCCATTATGCCTATGCAGTTATTTTTTTTTTATTTCGGCATGCAATAATTTTCCCATTTTAATTTTTTTTATTGAGTGTTTTTAGTGCATGACGTATGTTGATGTCTCCGTTTATCCTCTCCAGGATTTCTCCAGAAGAGTCTTCTTCAAGTACAAGTATATGAAGGTACATGTAACTAAGATTTGTGTGTTAGTGAGTGTGAGGTCAGGTGTGCCACCACTTTCTCACTCCAAGAATGTCATGTTTATTACTTAAAGTTTTAAGATTCTTCTCTAGTTTAACTCTGAATTGTTGTAAACTTTTGTAATTGTGATCTGGAGTTTTTAAATTAACTACAAGAGTTAGACATATGTCCAACACCTGGGTGTCTTTACTGTCGAAAACGTCGACAGTAAAGATATATAAGTATTGCACATGTGTCTAACTCATCAACTTATAGGTACTATGTGTCACTTATAACTCATCAACTTATAGGTACTATGTGTCACTTATAACTCATCTGCCTGAGTTAGTTTAACTATAAACAATTTTGTAAGAGCAGAGAATATTAGTGAAGAGTTACAGGAAGGCAAGACACTTGAAGTCACTAAGAGGCTGTCAAAAAACACATGCTTTTTGTACACACAAACTCGTATATGCTCTTTTTTAATTTGGTTGTTTGATATAATAAATCTTTTATTATGACAATTGCGCGTAAGTTTTTTTTTTCAAGCAGAAGCTTAATTATGTTATCATATATTCTGAAATATTTCCCATTCATTCCATACATTTATACTAACACAATTACTGAAGTTCATTACACAAAGAACTCAAGTAGGACCGAAACGTCGTCATTATAAGTTTCTTCCTCCTATGTGCTGGTTGTTTGTGCATTGTTTCAGTCATGGTATTGTGCCTTGGAAGTTTATTGACTCTTAAACTTCTCAAAAGAGATTCAGATAATCATTTATCTTTAACAGTATTTGCATCACGTCTTTATCTGGCCGCTGCAATATTGTTAGTTAATACTTTTGTTTTTATTTGCTTTATAATTATTTCGATGTTTACTATTAGAATCCCTTCCCTGTGGTATTTTAAATTGGTTTCTCGTGCCAGAACTTCGCCAAGAACTTGTACGCCATGAAGGTGAGCGGCACCGCTGCAGACATCGACGATGTCACCAGCAGGTGAGTCCAACATACTGATGCTTCATCTTGGCTGCTCTCCTCAGCATCTGTAGCCAGCGATTACACGACACAGGATCGATCCTCCACCACTCTTTGTGCTAAAACTGATCCAGCAACCTCAAAGGCCAGAGACGGAGGATCGATCTTCAAGTCCATGTACTGAATAAGCATTTCAGCTGAAACTGCTTCTTCTCAACGTTTCTGCTGGACATTTACTACGTAACTTTGAAGTTATTAAAAAACTAACTGCATTGCATTTTTTATCATTTCACTAGTTTAATAATAATGGTAAACTTTAATGGGCACAAGACCATTACGCACTTAAAACAATATAACAAGACTAAGGATCAAGTCTCCACTTTCTTTTTCGCTGAATTAACCCTTATGGTTCTAGCTCTTCTTAAAAGAAATTCAACTGAGTCAAAGCCAGACTGTAAATAATGTTCTTTTAGTGCTGATCTGAACATTGTATTAACAGTCTGGTTGTATTTAGAGGACGAGAGAGAGAGAGCCCATGGTGTGGGTGGTAGTCAACAGGTTATAGAGGTACACAATGGGTCCAGAGACTTGCTCCCAGTTCATCCATCTTCAACACAATAAAAGGCACAATATTATGACTAGTAAATGGTAGAAATCGGACCGAAACGTTGTTATAAGTTTTTTTTCTCCGTGTGTGTGTAGCGCTGTATGGTCCTTGTGGGTTTAGCGCTTAGTTATTATTATAATAATAATTCTCCCATGTGTGGGTTATTTGAGGCTCCATCATGGAGTTGAGGCTCCATCTTGGAGTTGAGGCTCCATCATGGGGTTGAGGATCCATCATGGAGTTGAGGCTCCATCATGGAGTTGAGGCTCCATCATGGAGTTGAGCTCCACTCAAGAGTGAGGACCATCATGAAGTAGAGGCTCCATCATGAGTTGAGGCTCCTCATGGAGTTGAGGCTCCATCATGGGTTGAGGCTCCATCATGGATATGAGGCTCCATCATGGAGTTGAGGCTCCATCATGGAGTTGAGGCTCCATCATGGAGTTGAGGCTCCATCATGGAGTTGAGGCTCCATCATGGAGTTGAGGCTCCATCATGGAGTTGAGGCTCCATCATGGAGTTGAGGCTCCATCATGGAGTTGAGGTCCATCATGGAGTTGAGGCTCCATCATGGAGTTGAGGCTCCATCATGGAGTTGAGGCTCCATCATGGAGTTGAGGCTCCATCATGGAGTTGAGGCTCCATCATGGAGTTGAGGCTCCATCATGGAGTTGAGGCTCCATCATGGAGTTGAGGCTCCATCATGGAGTTGAGGCTCCATCATGGAGTTGAGGCTCCATCATGGAGTTGAGGCTCCATTATGGAGTTGCCTTCAACCAAGCATACTGTTGCTAACTTCTCTTCCCTCTGATGGAACCTGATTGCCAGCCATTACCCAGGCACCTTTATGACCCTTCCGGCTTTACCACAATCTGTAATGTAGTAATCAAATCTCCAATAATAATGATATGTTAAGTAACATCGTAGTTGTTGGAAGTTGAGCCAGAATACTTTATGTAAATATTGTGCTGTGTGTGTGTGTGTGTGTGTGTACTCACCTAGTTGTGGTTGCAGGGGTCGATTCATAGCTCCTGGCTGGTGTGTGTGTGTGTGCATCAGGCTAAGTATATTTACTCTTGACTGTGGAAGTTAGCCGAGTCATTTAGGGTTTTGTTAAGCTTTGGTGTGTCTTCCAGTTTTGTTGACTGACGTATTAACCCACAGTGAGGCAATGAAGCCACAGATAAAATGGGTTAACTCTATTTCAGCCTCAAACTTATTAGAGACAGGTTCAGAAAAAGCTTTTGCGACAATATTGTGCCCTTTGTAGAGCCTTATAAAGTAAATTTATTTATAAGGCTCTTCAGAGTACGGTGGTTGTACTCTGAAGGAGGGGTGGATATCTGTACTCTGAAGGAGGGGTGGATATCTGTACTCTGAAGGAGGGATGGAGATCTGTACTCTGAAGGAGGGGTGGATATCTGTACTCTGAAGGAGGGGTGGAAATCTGCACTCTGAAGGAGGGGTGGAAATCTCTTACAGTTTTTAAACTGTAGTATCGGCCACGCCTCTGGCAAGACAGTGATGGAGTGAGTGATGATGAAAGCGTTCCTCCTTTTTCTGGTCACCTGCCTTGGTGGGACACAGCCGATGTGTTAAAAGTACAATTTCTACACAGTTAAAAGTTGTCACAAAGTCTTGTTGTGGAGTTGTAATGGCCACATGAGAAAGCAACAAGGACACCCACTTTTAAAGTTACCTTTATTGCAATATAGCAATTATAAATTAGCTTCATAATAAAACATTTTGACCACTCGGATTATCAAAAGTTTCGTTGATGTCATTTGCATAACCAAATCAACAATGTTTTTTTTTATATAAATTTGACGTGTGTTTGCTTGGCCATAGACGTGTGTAGCTTTTTTCTCGCTTTTACTTTATATATTTTAAAGAATGAATTTAGTTTGCATAATTTGTTTAGCTGATTAAACATTATCTTATTTTACAGATGTGAACTGGAACTCAATAGTCTGATTAATGTTTAAATGTTTTCTTTAAATTTAGGAAAAACTTCTTCACAATTGTTCAAGTTTTTAAACTGTGATTCCTAAAAGAAGTTTGGTCTAAGTTTGAAGAACAGAATTAACTTAGTGTGAAGAACAAGACCTAAGATATATTTACTATGCATATTTTCCTTTTAAATGATAATAATTGCCTTGAATGATGCAGTCAGTCAGTCACTTTGAGAAGCATGTCATGCTATATCTAGAAAAATTTTGTGAGGGGGAAGATATTTTTGGTCACTCAGGAATCTATAAGTATCTTGCAGTAGTCATCATTGTGCATTTTTTTTTTTTTTGCTTATCTCCTGGTAGTGCATCATATTGGCAGGACTACTCTGCGCAGAAGAGGTGAGTCTGACAGCCATTACAGCTTCTTGACGAACACTTATATAGTCGTACAAACACTTTACACACATCAGAAAATAGTATTGTGACTCACGAAATCACATTAACATGATTGCAAACAAATCACGGAACGGGTGGGATTTAAACCCATGGTGAGTGACTTTTAAAACTCACTGGGGAGTGTTGTTAACCAGCTGGCGAGTGTTGTTAACCAGCTGGCCGAGTGTTGTTAACCAGCTGGCCGAGTGTTGTTAACCAGTTGGGCGAGTGTTGTTAACCAGTTGGTCGAGTGTTGTTAACCAGCTGGCGAGTGTTGTTAACCAGCTGGCGAGTGTTGTTAACCAGCTGGCCGAGTGTTGTTAACCAGCTGGCCGAGTGTTGTTAACCAGTTGGTCGAGTGTTGTTAACCAGTTGGTCGAGTGTTGTTAACCAGTTGGTCGAGTGTTGTTAACCAGCTGGCCGAGTGTTGTTAACCAGCTGGCCGAGTGTTGTTAACCAGCTGGCCGAGTGTTGTTAACCAGTTGGCCGAGTGTTGTTAACCAGTTGGCCGAGTGTTGTTAACCAGTTGGTCGAGTGTTGTTAACCATCTGGCCGAGTGTTGTTAACCAGCTGGCCGAGTGTTGTTAACCAGTTGGTCGAGTGTTGTTAACCAGCTGGTCGAGTGTTGTTAACCAGTTGGGGGAGTGTTGTTAACCAGTTGGTCGAGTGTTGTTAACCAGTTGGTCGAGTGTTGTTAACCAGCTGGCCGAGTGTTGTTAACCAGCTGGTCGAGTGTTGTTAACCAGCTGGCCGAGTGTTGTTAACCAGCTGGCCGAGTGTTGTTAACCAGTTGGTCGAGTGTTGTTAACCAGTTGGTCGAGTGTTGTTAACCAGCTGGCCGAGTGTTGTTAACCAGCTGGCCGAGTGGTTACGGACTGGTCTGGAGTTTAAATCCACTGGTCATGGTTAAGCCAGTTGCCGTGATTTTTTAACCCCATGGCCCGACAAGGCACTACTCAATAATAAACCAGTTTAAAATCTGGCCGAGTGTTGTTAACCAGCTGGCCGAGTGTTGTTAACCAGTTGGTCGAGTGTTGTTAACCAGCTGGTCGAGTGTTGTTAACCAGTTGGGGGAGTGTTGTTAACCAGTTGGTCGAGTGTTGTTAACCAGTTGGTCGAGTGTTGTTAACCAGCTGGCCGAGTGTTGTTAACCAGCTGGTCGAGTGTTGTTAACCAGCTGCCCGAGTGTTGTTAACCAGCTGGCCGAGTGTTGTTAACCAGTTGGTCGAGTGTTGTTAACCAGTTGGTCGAGTGTTGTTAACCAGCTGGCCGAGTGTTGTTAACCAGCTGGCCGAGTGGTTCACGGACTGGTCTGTGAGTTTAAGGAATCACTTGTCATGGCTTCAAGTCCCACCCGTTCCGTGGTTAATTTAGTATCCTCACATGGCCCCGACAAGCGCACATACTCAACACTAATCCAAATTTCCCAGACTTTAAAATATACCTCCCGCATATGATGAAAGTATTGCATTTTGTACAGAGGTTATAGTGCTGGAGAAACTTCATTGGTTGTGGGGTAAATACGAGAGAGTAATCATCTTCTGGAGGTATATGATTTAAATTTGAAGAACAAACTCTCATGATTATAAGAGTTTGTATTTTCAAATCTAAAAATAGTGCAATTAATGTCTCAGACCTTACACACTAATGGGAAACATTCTATAAATAGTCTACATCTGTAGAGAAGGACTAGTCTTGTAGATTAGGAACCAGTAAGGAAACTCCTGTTTTCAGTTATGTCTCCCATTATATACCCCAAATACTCCTTAATATTCCTCCACCACCACCACTTTCCTCCGTCTTTCTCCCCCCCCCTCAATAAAGAATAGATAATTACACGTAATCATTCATTAATTTACACTGATTACTTGAAGGCTAAAACACGTAGGCTGAATAAATTACATGTGATGGTGTACAGTATTTAGCTCCTTGAGAGTAGTGCTGCACAGAACAATGTACACGGTAGTGCTTGCACAGAACAATGTACACGGTAGTGCTTGCACAGAACAATGTACACGGTAAGGACACATTCATAATGCATGTTACAATTATGAACAAATTCAGGACTAAAAATATAAGCTTCGTGTTTGTTTTAGCAACTTTAAGTTAGCTCTTTCTTTTACACTTAGTTGTACTTCCTTTGTGCATGGTATTAAACTGAACATTTGAGTTCAGATGCAGCATGCAACCTAACCACGAGTGTAATTATTATGTGTAGTAAGTAGCTTTGTGCGTAGTTTATGGTACATGTGTATTAAGTTAATTACAGTGGCAAAATATAGAATTACCCCTGTAGCCTCCGACTCAGCAAGGAAAATAGTTATACAAATTCTTATATGTCGATATTATTAAGTTTGGCACCGAAAGTCACTTTGCAACTTAACCTTGCTAAAATTTACGTCATATGAACATAGTTTAATTTACCAAACTTATCTATAAATTTTTCATATATTTAGTTGTCCTGGGGGAGACGAGTCTATCTTCAGGTGACCCTTCACTGTAATGTTTACATATGGGAAACCACCTGTATTTAGTGTCAACTAATATATTTATAGGAAGGTTGTTGTTGGCATTGGACATAAGAAAGTTTGAACTATAAATTAAAATTAACTTTTAGCCTTGAGTAACTAACATTGTGTCCTGGTGCTCTTCTTGCAGAGTAACAAGCCTGATAATACTAGTGGACACTTATAAATGGTATTTTAGTTTTCATCTCTTTCTTCCGGTATTAGTCGTTTATAAATACAGAAAGTCCCAAACTTACGAAGAGTTTGATTTTGTATTTTATCTTTGAAAAGTTTAAATAATCGCAATAATACAGAGGATGGCTTGCTACTCCCTGGTGCAATGCCTCGGCACTTTTAAGACTTTAATTGGTGCTAAAATCTGCGTTTGTAAGTGAGTGTAATTTGTGACGAATGTACTGTAAGTAGGCGATCTCCTATGCATTTGTTAACCTATTTGTACACCTGTAATTCTGCACTCAGATATAGCTGGCACATGTAGAAGCATAACCGGGTACCCTTGTACACTAACAGGTGTTTCCAACACACAGTATCCTCGTTGACAATGTATTCCACTGTTCCGCATGTCCTGTGTCTTCCACTTGTGTTACAGCACTCTCACTGCTTGGTCAGTAAATAAAGCAGATGTTTCGGTGGCTGCTAGATCCAAGAAAGCTATCCCCGTATTCCTTCAGCCCAGCCTCCTCTACCTCAATGCACGCAAAGGAGTAGTAGTACAGTGTGCCATAAACTTCTAAATGCATTTAGATATCAGTATTGAAGATCTGAAGCAAATCAGAAGAGATATTCACAAGTATTCGCATAGAAATTAGTATCCAATTTTTTTCTGTAAAAATGACAAATTGGCTCCCTACATTGACAAAAAATAACAATTTGAAATTTCCACTAAGATACAACGGCTTTACAAATTTAAAGTCAGCCAAAAGCGACATTCTCTAGTCAGTGCACAAGACCGATATCCAAAAGTACATCATCAATTTAAATTAAAATACTTTAGATACACTAGTGTGTCTGAAGCCAGTCAGAAGAGGCTTCTTCAAATTATCCCACGAAAACCAAAATCAGAAATGGTCTATATAAAACTGTCCAGAGGGCGCCTGCAGATGCCAGTAGCCCCATGAACCTTACTCTAGTCGCAGTACACCAGAGTTGAAAATTTGAAGCCAATCTGGCGAAGCGTTCTCAAATTATAAACAAAAACCTTGAAGGAAGAACGAAAATAATTGTGACCCTGTTAAAGGTAATCCTTCAAGATACCTAACAATACCAGATGTTAAAGGTAATCCTTCAAGATACCTAACAATACCAGATGTTAAAGGTAATCCTTCAAGATACCTAACAATACCAGATGTTAAAGGTAATCCTTCAAGATACCTAACAATACCAGATGTTAAAGGTAATCCTTCAAGATACCTAACAATACCAGATCTTAAAGGTAATCCTTCAAGATACCTAACAATACCAGATCTTTTAATATTTCCACTGATAATTTCATCTGGATAAAATGAGCTCACCTTTTATAGAAATTGTATTGAATACATTACAAATAAGATGTATCAATGTCGTGGCTGCATAAATTATTATAAATCTGTATAATTCATGGATTATATAGAGTTCTACGTACATTTATTTAATTTCAACTAGAGATATTTCCAAGAGAGAAGTACCGAGAATTGAATCCAAATTTATCAAAATAATATCCCACATGTTCAGTACAAGTAATGGGAATATCAATTGGAACCACTTCAGCGTGAATTCTATTCAGGTTTAGCGCTTTCTTTGATTATAATAATAATAATAACTTAGACAAACAATGTGAATATTTGATTCACTGTAATCTGAAGTATATTTGGGTGTCTTCAGCATGCATCGCAGTCTCTCCTTCATGAGGATGAACAGCCTGACGGAGGGGGCAGGAGGCACCACAACCATTCAGGAGAACGGTGTGGCTAACTCCAACGTCCGTGGTTCCATCACCTCAGACATCATGTCTGAAGACAACTTTGGACCTCTCAGCAACGTCAGGTAGGTAAAATTTTCACATCCCACATCCTTTCTGAACTTCAAAGACCTAGACCTGAGCAGACACTTTCTTCAAAGACCTAGACCTGAGCAGACACTTTCTTCAAAGACCTAGACCTGAGCAGACACTTTTTTCAAAGACTTCATGTAATAGTTAATAAGTATTCTATTTGATTTTTCACTAGTTTCCAGGACATGAAAAGTTACGAAAAAATAAGGCTTATCTAAGATTTTTTGTTATTAAATTTTAAAGATTTTCAACACTTTATTTACAAAGAGTCAATGTAATCTACTAAGTTTCAGTGTCTCTTAAATCATTACTAAGTTGCGAATAACTTAGTGCAAGATAGATGGAAACTTTGGTCTGTGACCAGACCTCATATGTGGGGACCCATTTTTCTTCTCCTGCCACCTTATCCTTTAATACATAAAATGATTTATTTGGTGTCCTTCTTAAACAGGTTTGCGGTGTTTGCCTTGGGATCCAGCGCTTACCCTAACTTCTGCGCTTTTGGTAAATACGTTGATAACTTGTTGTGTGAGCTGGGAGGCGAGAGGCTGTTGAGGCTCACCTGTGGTGATGAACTAGCTGGCCAGGAGCAAGCTTTTAACAAGTGGGCAGGAGATGTCTTTAATGTGAGTGGTGCTCTCTCTCTCTCTCTCTCTCCTCTCTCTCTCTCTCTCTCTCTCTCTCTCTCTCTCTCTCTCTCTCTAATCTCTTGTTTCTTGTCATGTATAACTAATTCACGTAGATGGTCCAGCAATGCGAGGGGCTCTTAATCCGAAGAACTAGACCTTTTCCTTTCCTCGGATCAAACCTGACTGCCTCTCTTTACTCAGGTGTTATATAACCCCTAAGGGTTTAGTAATGTAATGCGTTGCATGATTTTCGTCCTTTAGTAGCAGCTGTGGAGGCTCGATCCTCCTTCCGATACTAACAAGACAGAAACACTACTTCAGATCTATTAAACATTTCAATGAAGAGCTCTTGATACAAGGATCTGGAGCTACCATCCCTTTCCTTAGATCAGATCTAAATATAGCCTATCTCTCAAGAGCTGTATAACCCCTACAGGTTTAGAACTTCCACTTGAGTATAGTAATCAAACATTTGAATGGGATAAAATTTACTCTAGAAAAAATTCAGGTCTATGAATCAGGGGAAAATAAATTTCAAATTGTCAAGAAAATGCCTCAAAACCGGTCAGAAACCTCGAAATATGTTATAAAGGAAGAATGGACGAGGACTCGAACCGAGTTCATGCAAGTAGTAGACCCAAAAGCATAACCAATCAGCCAATAGGATGAATGGTTATAGAGGTGACTGGATCTTGTTGGTCCTTCTTGCGTAAACCTCAGTCAGAGTTTCCTTCTAAATCTTCTGTTGATTCTCTAATAGTCATACATTGTCTTAGTTTTTTTTAACATATCGGCAATGAAAATGTTTAATGTATCTGAAAATTATTGTTTGTGGCTTAGGTTGGGTGTGAAACCTTCTGTCTTGATGATGATGTGGCCATGAAGGAAGCAACGGCAGCCCTCAAGACGGAAACCTCAGCAACTGCTGATAAAATCAAGCTCTCTCCGTGTGCCAAAACTGATGATATAGCTGTTGGTAAGACATGTTTCCAATGTTCCTCTCCCCGTGTGCCAAAATGACAGCAGTAATAGTGAGATCTTCTTGCAATGAAAACCGCAAATGTAAAGCAGTGATGACGTTTTGCTCTTTGTAGAGCTAAATGCTGTCCAATAAAAGCTTATTCTGTCTTTTCCATAATCTCTTCGTGTGTCCCAAACTGATAATGATAAAACTTGCCATTCCATTAAACTTATGTCCAATGCGATTCTGAGTTAAGCTTCATCCTATGTATTATACTGTTCCATTTTTTCTAAATGAAAAAAAAAATTGTCGATTCACTTTGAATGATGCACTTAAGTTTTCCTGTGACATTAATGTATGTTTGCTTTGTAGGACTTTCTCGATCCCACTGCAAGAGAGTTAGATCGTGCGAGGTGATAGCTTCAAGGAACCTTCATGGAGAGAATGCCAGGTTAGTGTCAACACTGTTTTTTCAGATGATTCTTTAGAAAACTAACATGTGAGTGAGACACTTGTCCAACACGTGTTTATCTTTATTGCTTAAACGTTTCGCCATCCAGTGGCTTTATGAATACGGGGATGTGCTGAGCTTTTATCGAGGTTAATGGATTGAACACATCTCTAGGCTGATGGACTGATCTCCTCAAACTCCGCTTCACATCTTCAATGTTTTTCTTAGTAGTGGACTGATAAAGCCATTTGTTGGTGAAATGTTTCCACAATGAAGTTACCAAAGTTTTGCACAAGTTTCATTCATCTCCAAGCTGCTCTCTCTTTCCTCGGACCAAATCTAAATCTAAATTTTCCCCATTTTCATTCCTCAGTTACAGTTAGAGTCCACCTCGCGATCAGTGGACGGAGGATTGAGCCTCCACACTCCTTGTGTTGAGGGACCCATACGGGTCACTCAAAACGAAAAAAAAAATTAACAAAAAATTGTGACGTTTGAAATTATCAGCAAAAGTAAAAATCAAGATGGACCCGTTCTCTTAGATCTAGAAGGAGAAAGTGAAGGATCAGCGCGTGCGGACGTGAAGGATCAGCGCGTGCGGACGTGAAGGATCAGCGCGTGCGGACGTGTGGTGCAGACTGGTTAGACTGGTGCACAAAATATAGGGGCTTATGACCAATACAAGATAACTCAACGGTATAGTCGTAGTCAAAGTTTGGATATATGGGCACGTACTCCTCACGTTGCAGCATTTTTATGAAATTGGTTTTCCAGACCCTCGTTTTAACGGGGACTAAGACTATTGTCACATTTTTGGGTATCCTCTTGTTGGTTTTCATATCCACTGTATAATTTTTGTCCAGGCCTATTTTAAGCCTGGTCATGGCTGTCCTGCCAAAGACTTGTTCCATCGTGCACACCCTCCTATCGTTGGGATCGTCAGGAGGAGGCTTGTCATAGTCCACAAATTCTTGTGTGGGCAGGGGTTTGGGAGGGTTCCAGGTGGTGGTGTTGTAGCTCATGATGGCTACCCTCTGTGTGCTGCGGTAGTTGACGGCAGTTGTCTGGTTATATAACTCTACGTCCCTTCTGTCCTCGTACCTCTGAGTGCCTCGTGCCGGGTGGTAGGGCTCCGTCCTGTCGTTTGGCATATGAGTGTAGGGACGGCGGATCCAGTTGACGGAGGGGCTGATGTCGACGTAGGTGGCTCCTGGCCTGCTTCTACCCTCTCCTGTCCACTGACTTCGGCTCTCCTGCACCTGACCACCACCCTCATACTCGTCCTGTAGCAACAGTAGCTGCTTCAGCTGCTGCTGACGAGCCTTGGATGGTCCTTCATCTATACCCTGCTGCTCCAGGGACACACTCGCACCCAACACACACGCGAAGAACAATACCGAAAAATGTTTTATACGCATTTTGAATTTTGAATTTTGTATATAAACTTATTAACATGAAAGTATATACGAACGTTTTCCATAGTGAACCCAGATGGATGATGCCTAGCAATGTTCCAAACCAGCGTTCTAACGGGGATTAAGACTATCTCGTTTTTGGATTTCTTCTCCCCAGTTTACAGTTCCTCTGAATCACGATCCAGGCCTAATTTCAGCCTGATTTTAGCTGTCCTGCCAAAAACTTGTTCCATCATGCAAAACCTTCTATCGTTGGGATCGTTGGGATCGTCAGGAGGAGGCTTATCATAGTACACTAATTCTGGAGTCACTGGTTTAGGAGGGTTCCAGGAGGTGGTGTTGTAGCTCTGTGTTGCGGTAGTTGGAGGCGGTCGTCTAGTTGTATAACTCTACGTCCCTTGTATCCTCGTACTCCTGAGTGCCGGACGCCGGGTGGTATTTAATTAACCGTCCTGTTTGGCATATGAGTGTAGGGACGGCGGAACCAGTTGACGGAGGGGCTGATACCAATATAAGTGGCTCCTGGCTTACTTTTACCCTCCCCTGACAACTGTATCCGGCTTGCACCCAACACACATGCGAAGAAGATGTTGTATATGCAGTTAGAATTTTTATGTAATTAAACTTATTAACATGAAAATATAAACATTCGTGTTCCATACTGAACCGTGATGGGTGATGCCTAGCAGCATCTCTCCCACTGACTCTAGGTAACAGCTATCATATGGAGTCTGGCATTTCACTGTATAACTTGCTACGTTTCGTTGACAGTCTAACTACTGCCTTTTGTTTAATTGTTCGATACCAAAAAGCAAGTAGAATTCGTTTTCAGTTTGTGTTTGGACGCCTGGGCGCTCACTGTTCTCAGAAAGCTCTGCTGTTATTACTGACACCCTACATGATATTTTTAACGGAAAATTTTTAATTATTTCAAATCTAACTTTCCTTGATTGATTAAGACTCGTGTGCAATAGTTAGACATTTTTATTTTCGATAAGTTTCACCTACATGTAGGTTTCTTCAGTCTAATACATAGATGACTCAATACAGAGGTAGCTGAAGCAGTAGACGATGTAATCACCGATTACATCGTCTCAACATTTCTACTTCTACTGCCTCCTCTGTATTAGACTGATGGACTGATTACATCGACTCCAGGCTGAGGGACTGATTACCTCAAACTCCTTCCGATTTGCCCCATTCTTCTTTGTACGGGACTGATGAAGCCACTGTGTAGCGAAATGTTTCCTCAATAAAAATACCCAAGTGTTGAACATATGTCTAATTTACTAACTTGTGGGTTCTCTGAACATTTATCTACATGGTCGATCCTTACTGCATTATAGCAGATCCTTATTGCATATAATAGCCTCTTACTATACTGCTATATTATAAAGTCATTATACTTTCAAACCACGGAACGGGTGGTGTTTGAACTTTGAAGCCATGGAAAGTGAGTCACTCGCCATGGGTTCAGACCTCACTCATTTCCTGTTTATTTTGCAATCGTATAATTACGATTTCGTGAGCCATTATGCTGTATTTAGAGGAATATTTTATGATAGCGGCATATTAACATAAGATTGGAACACTGCAGTAGGCCTCTTGGCCCATGTTAGGTAGGCCTAACTAACCCCCACCCACCCCAACTTATATTTAAAACTACCCAGAGTTCTCGTTTCAATGAAGCTTGTTTGGGTAGCTTTAATTATAAACTGAAGTACAATATACTGCTTTGTATCGCAGTGTAGAGCTTGCTACTTCAGGTCACATCTTGGTTAAGTTTTTAGTGTTTTCTCTGTCGTCTACCAGCCGGTGGACACAGCAGGTGGTCCTGAGTACTGAAGGCATCAGTGAGGTAGAGTACTCTCCTGGTGACCATGTTGCTATCCTTCCTGCTAACTCCCCAGAGATAGTTCAAGCTGTCTTGGGTCGTCTCGACAACTGCCCCGACCCTGACCAACCTATCAAGGTGCTGCTACTCAAAGAAATACACTCACTTAATGGTAAAAACCTTTGTGTTGCATGTTGTTTGAGTATATACTGTATTGACTGTTCACATATATTCTCAAATTGAAAGTGGAACGACGTTTCGGTACATTCTAGACTAATTTTGCCAATGTGATGGTTTAGAGTGGAAGAAAACGTCATTTAGTAAGCATTTTCAGTTTGTGGTTTAGTTGTGAACTGTGATATTATATTCCAAATATTAATTTTAAAAGTCACTAAAGAAGACACTACCAGCTTAGGTCAGCTTTGGGTATTTTTTCAGTGCAGTTTAAAGTATTTGTTTTTAATCTTTGCATCACCTGTAATATATAATGATAAACATGTGAACTGCATGATTGACGAGTCGCCTCATTCAGTCTTGACATTTTCCGTAGTTGACTTTAATAATAATAATAATAATATCTTTATTTTACTACAAGTACATGTACATGATATACAGGCCTAGCTGACATCAATGACATACTACTATATAGAAAGTCCCTTGTTATGGAAAAATAAACACATAAGCAGTATAATGTGATCCTTTATTGTCAATAAAGGATCACATTATACTGCTTATGTGTTTATTTTTCCATTGTGTCGGTATTTTATACCATTTATTTCCGTCCCTTGTTATGCTGAGCATTTCGGGCAGATTATGTCAGTGTCCCAGGATGCGACCCACACCAGTCGACTAACACCCAGGTACCCATTTTACTGATGGGGAACATAGACAACAGGTGTAAAGAAACAAGTCCAATGTTTCTGCCCTGGCTGGGAATCGAACCCAGGCCCTCGCCGTGTGAAGCGAGAGCTTTAGCCACCAGACCACCAGAGCCCTTAAAGCGAACATTGCTTCCATTATTAGATGAGGAAAACAATTTTCTTGAACCGATGCTCTTTTCGGAAAATTAAGGTTATGAGTTCCATTCATTTTTTTAAGAAAGTTATTTCCAGTGTAAGATTTTTAATCATGTCTTAGATACACAAAACGATGCTTGAAATATACCTAGTGCTTAAATCTGAAGAATATTTAGAGGCGATTAGTATAAACTTCAGTCTGTCTTCAGGACAATTTATTGTCGACACGATAATTCGCTCCTAAATGGCTATCTTTACAGTCAAATTAAGAAATATATTATATATGAATACTCTCTGATGCGTATTTTCATTCATTAAAGCGAATGTTGTTTTAACTACTGTTATATTTTGATCTTTTCACAGGTATTACACAGACTTGGGAGTCACACGAGCGACTACCGTCAGCCAGTGTGAGGGAGATGCTTACACGATACCTAGACATCACAATACCTCCCACGCCAAACTTCCTCCACTTCCTGGCTGAGTATGCCTATGATAATGACCAGCGCACTCGCCTCCAGCAACTTGCCACGGTAACAGCATGACATAAGGGCTACATTATGGGTGCAACTAATAAGGCATAGTTTTAGTGATTGGTAGATCAAATCACGGAACGGGTGGTGGTTGAACCTAATATTTAAATTAATTAATTAAAATAGCTGTATATTCTAGTGTGCTTTTTGTTCAGAAATTAGTGCAGTTCAACAGGTTGAAAAATGAACTATGCAGTTTGAGGTCTGGGTGTCTGAAGAGGCAGTAGGAAAGAGGCTGGTAATGAATTTTGTATCTAGAGGAGTGATGCCTATGAGAAAAACTGCCGAGGGGTTATCCTGTGAAGGAAAGACATATGTTGCAGAAAAAGCTTATGCTGGGAAACCGTTTCGCCCTGTATAAGACTCGTTCTTCAAAGTCTCTCTTCTCCACTGCCCAGTATGACCCTTGTGGGTTTAGCAGTTATGATTATAATTCTGTACTGCCGTAGTCAGCAAGTCACTTGGATGCAATCATGTCATCTTGTCGCGCAGGATGCTCACGAGTACGAGGACTGGAAGCACTTCAGATATCCACACCTGAAGGAGGTGCTGGAGGAGTTCCCCAGTGTTATGTTGGACGCTGGTCTGCTGCTCACACAGTTGCCATCACTTGGACCTCGCTTCTACTCCATCAGCTCCTCGCCAGAAGCTCATCCAGGCCAGATCCACGTCACCGTCGCTGTTGTCCAGTATAACACAGAGTGTAAGTTCTCAAGAATAACAGTGAAATAAATTTTCAGCGCCAGGAAACTTATGCTGTTCATCTCCATTTCTCAGCGGTCCTACTTTTTCCTTGACTTTTGTCCTATACACTTGAAAGAACCCTTTTGGATTAGACTTTGATTCATTACCAACTTTAATTTCATAGTTGAATTTAGCCTTTCAGTAGTTGTCCAGAATAATAGTTTTAATTTTTTTTTCAGAGTTGTTGTCCAAAATGATAGTCTAACTTTTTTGTCCAGAATAATATTGTAAATTTTTGTTCAGTGTAATAGAGAATACAAGTTATGTATCGTCTTTTCTTTAATGAAACGTCGACTAACGTCATAATTTTCGCAAGATATTTGTCTTCACACCTTAAACTTCCCAGTAAAAGCAATAAATGAAGCGAGAACGATCAATCTTACTTATAAATCTTGCTGAGTCATGAGGGACCGAAACGTCGCCATAAGCGTGGTACTTCGTGGTTCTTGTCCCATTTATTCCTTATATAACTTGCCACCATAAAAATGTAGTATGAGATTTTCATTTGATTTTCTGGACTGCTAGCACTGAAATTTTAAACGACTGGAGGATTATATTGGATTTTTTAATCATTCTCCTGTACTATACCTTGTTTAGCTATCAACACTTTGCAACCTAGTCCCTGGACCCATTATATGCCTCTGTAATCTTTTGACTACCTCCCACACCATGGGTATGAGGTGCATAATAAGCTATTAAGCTAACTGTACTGATGCTGTTTGGGTTCCATTCAATTTGAATGGAACTCAAAAAGTTACCAGTACATGTATATTGAATGCAGAGCATTGTTAATAAGTTAGCTATTAAATTAAAACTTCACGAGGGTTAGAGCAATTTGAAAGAAATCAAAGTATTTAGATTGAAATTTAGTTTCTTATAAGTAACTAGAAAGTTTATTACTGTTTTTCAGATGGAAAAGGGCCGCTCCACTATGGCGTCTGTTCCAATTTCTTAAAGCAGGTGTCGCCAGGTGAACACGTTGAACTTTTCGTTAGAAGGTGAGTAAAAGGTGTTTGTTCATTACAAGCAGGAGCTCACCAGCTAGGAAGAAACCTCGTAAATAAACTACTACCAAAGTCTTGATTCTGGACAAGTTTGGCTCAGTATAGAGCGTTATTAAGTTATGTCTTGATAAAGCTCTACACAGTGAAACATTACTTGATGAAGCTCTACAGAGAGGGGAACATTACTTGATGAAGCTCCACAGAGAGGGGAACATTACTTGATGAAGCTCTACAGAGAGGGGAACATTACTTGATGAAGCTCTACAGAGAGGGGAACATTACTTGATGAAGCTCTACAGAGAGGGAAACATTACTTGATGAAGCTCTACAGAGAGGGGAAACATTACTTGATGAAGCTCTACAGAGAGGGGGAACATTACTTGATGAAGCTCTACAGAGAGGGGAACATTACTTGATGAAGCTCTACAGAGAGGGAACACTACTTGATGAAGCTCTACAGAGAGGGGAACATTACTTGATGAAGCTCTACAGAGAGGGGAACATTACTTGATGAAGCTCTACAGAGAGGGAACATTACTTGATGAAGCTCTACAGAGAGGGAACATTACTTGATGAAGCTCTACAGAGAGGGAACATTACTTGATGAAGCTCTACAGAGAGGGGAACATTACTTGATGAAGCTCTACAGAGAGGGGAACATTACTTGATGAAGCTCTACAGAGAGGGGAACATTACTTGATGAAGCTCTACAGAGAGGGGAACATTACTTGATGAAGCTCTACAGAGAGGGAACATTACTTGATGAAGCTCTACAGAGAGGGAACATTACTTGATGAAGCTCTACAGAGAGGGAACATTACTTGATGAAGCTCTACAGAGAGGGAACATTACTTGATGAAGCTCTACAGAGAGGGAACATTACTTGATGAAGCTCTACAGAGAGGGGAACATTACTTGATGAAGCTCTACAGAGAGGGGAACATTACTTGATGAAGCTCTACAGAGAGGGGAACATTACTTGATGAAGCTCTACAGAGGGAACATACTTGATGAAGCTCTACAGAGAGGAACATTACTTGATGAAGCTCTACGAGAGGGAAACATTACTTGATGAAGCTCTACAGAGAGGGAACATTACTTGATGAAGCTCTACAGAGAGGGGAACATTACTTGATTAAGTTCTACAGAGAGGGGAACATTACTTGATGAAGCTCTACAGAGAGGGGGAACACTACTTGATGAAGCTCTACAGAGAGGGGGAACATTACTTGATGAAGCTCTACAGAGAGGGGAACATTACTTGATGAAGCTCTACAGAGAGGGGAACATTACTTGATGAAGCTCTACAGAGAGGGGGAACATTACTTGATGAAGCTCTACAGAGAGGGGAACATTACTTGATGAAGCTCTACAGAGAGGGGAACATTACTTGATGAAGCTCTACAGAGAGGGGGAACATTACTTGATGAAGCTCTACAGAGAGGGGAACATTACTTGATGAAGCTCTACAGAGAGGGGAACATTTCTTGATGAAGCTCTACAGAGAGGGGAACATTACTTGATGAAGCTCTACAGAGAGGGGGAACACTACTTGATGAAGCTCTACAGAGAGGGGGAACATTACTTGATGAAGCTCTACAGAGAGGGGGAACATTACTTGATGAAGCTCTACATAGAGGGGAACATTGTGACAGGGAAGACTCGCTAGCCAAACACTCTTGACAACACTTGTGGACAGAAATTACTAACCAGCAATTAAAAGATGCCTTCCAGTGTAGCCTTAAACACCTGTCATGATTTACTGAGACTACGGATGAAATAAATATTGTCTCCAGACAAATTCCATTACCAGAAGTAGTTCAAATAGAAAGTTTTCTTGAAGGTAAAAATCTTCTGATAGATTTATTTGTATTGTGCGATCTAGTGGGTTTTTTTCTACCTCGTGTCCTCTGGTATATTCATAATTCAGTTTGTTTTATTTTTCAGTGCTACAAGTTTCCACATGCCGCAAGACCCGAGTGTTCCAATCATCCTGGTGGGGCCTGGCACCGGGGTGGCACCCTTCAGAGGCTTCTGGCACCACCGTCACCACATGGTGCGCCACAAGAAGGGTAAGTTGGGCTCTCTGGAAGATTGACACATGGCACTACATGGCCCCACATGGCACTGCATGGCACAATATGGCCCCACATGCTCACGATACCTCGCTGTAAAGACTAATTTTCACTTTTATTTATCTTGAAAGTAATTTATTTTTTTAATTTATTTTTAATGTGTGGCTTATATCGCAAACGGGCGATATGTGTTGTAAGCACGTGGTGCTTATGCCACTCTGGATCTGGCCGAGTGACGTAAGTACTACGTACTTTGATAGTGTGTGTAGGTTCGAATCCTGCTGTGGACTGAGAAATAAGAAATATTATATATATATGTTGTGCCGAATAGGTAAAATTGGTAAATTAGCAAAAACTCATTTGAAATTAAGTCCTTTCTAAAATTTTCTCTTATACGTTTAAAGATATATTTTATTCATTTATGTTAATGTAAAAATTAATATTTTTTTACCAAAAGAACCTTAGAAAACTTACTTAACCTTATTATATCATCATCATTTTGACCAGAGCTTTAGTAAGATGGGGAAGGAAGAAGGATAGGTAAGGATGGAAATTGGGAAAAAATGGGGGGTTTGTGTGGAGGAAGGATAAAAAAAGGTAAGTGGCCCAACCACTTTGGTGCATAATATATGTGTTTAGTGGTATATCAAGTTAATATATCAGAGAGGGCATAACATTTACCCAACAGTGTCATACAGGTATAACAAAGTTATAGTTGCATGACTCTGTATCGGTAAAGTGCATTTTTTTTTTTTAAATTGCTGGACTTAAATTCAAGGCTTATTATATTAGCCTAATCCAACTAAATATATTTTAGATAAATTTACAATTTAATAAACAAACACAAGGAAATATATTTTTTTTCGTTAGGTTCAGAATAATTTTTGCGAAATTATTGCATACACAAATTTTCTCTTGCCTTATTCGGCAAGAAGAGCTTTGCTATTTAAGCCAAAATCGCAAGTTTTACGTATTCGGCACGACATATATATGAATAGTCGTGTATGATGGTACTCATTTATTTTTTATAGAAAAGCCTGGAGAGATGAATCTGTTCTTCGGATGCCGTACAAAGGCTCTTGATCTGTATAGTGAGGAGAAGGAGGCTATGAGGCGAGCAGGAGTGCTCACCCACACCTACCTCGCCCTCTCCAGAGAACCTACCATACCCAAGGTACTACAACTCTATCAAACTTAAAGCAGCATTTTAATTTCACGAGCCTAGTAAACTAGGGAATAATACTGGAGCATTTCAATTGCAAACGTATACCTGGAATCAAGGTAGTTGATGCATCCTAGCCCCATTCACAACCCCTGTAACTTTAAAAACTTAAGAAACATTAATAATACAAAACAAAGTTAATAAATGTATGTTAGGGATGTGAAGATAATCGTGTAAGGATTAAGGGGAAGGAGGAAGGATTGTATCAAAGTTAATACATTTAAAATGGAACGATGTGAGCACTTCACTGAAGACAGACAAGTTGCTACTGAGAACTAAGGTCTGATTCCATATTCTAGTAGTTAGTTACTTAGTATGGGACATCATTTACAAAATATTCTCTTGTTAACATAGCTATTTTAACTAATAGAAATGTCAAAGAACATTTTATAATAATGATTTTGAATCCACAGACTTACGTCCAGGATTTATTGGTAGAAGTTGGTGAATACGTATACAGGCAGGTAGTGCAGGAGAAAGGTCACTTCTACGTGTGTGGTGACTGTACCATGGCTGAGTGTGTGTACCAGAAGCTCAAGAGCATTGTTCAGGAACACGGGAGACTCTCTGACCAGGAGGTTGAGAACTTCATGCTGCAGATGAGGGTTCGTACAACTCTTCAAAGTACCAATTTGTTGTCTTTTATAATGCATCCCAACTAGTCAGATTTCATTTATTTATATTTAAAAAAAATAGTGAGGGACTCTTGGTACACAGGCGAACTTCAAAATATATTTAACTTTGAAAAAGAAAAACATCTCAAAACTCAGATATATTTACTTAGAGACAAATCATTTAAAATTCCAACCTCTTTTGTTAGAAGAAAAGATGATATATAATAACCATATTGATTCATAAATGTGTAATAGAATATACACTAATAATAAACTGACAAAATAAGTGATGCTGGAAAACTTACAGAACGTTTTAATATACAGTACATTTAGTGCTAGACTAGTATATAGGATGTGTTAGATATTCCTAGAACTACAAACAATTCTGCAGTACTACCCACCATGATTGTGTCATTGCATCAGTCAGGTACAATAGTTGATCGTTTGATCATTTCAAATCTACGTATTTGAAGTGATCAAAGTCGAATTTCAGCATAATGTGTCACTTATCTTAATCATAACAATAAGAGGTCATAACAATCTCTTCTGTTAAAGGAAGAATTTAAGTCATATTGTAAATGTACCTTTTTATAAATTTTCTATTAAGAGATGCCAATCATTTTAGGATGAGAATCGGTACCACGAAGACATCTTCGGCATCACACTTCGCACTGAGGAGATACACCGTCAGAAGCGAGAGAGCGCCAGAGTAAAAATGTCCTCTATCGGTGGAGCTGGACCAGCGACCCCCACCCTGACCCAAGCACTCTCTAGTACTCCATTCGGAGCGCCCTACAGTGGGTCCAGCCTAACCTCCGTGGCACAAGACATACCCACCTCGGCAAACAATGAATAGGGACACACTCGAGGGCAGATCGGCTTTTCCAACACTTGCATCATTTCCACTTTCAAGCGTTTTTCAAGATTTTTTGTTAATTATTTACCCAATAATATCAAACCTACGTGAATACCTCACAGATGCCAAAATTTAATAACTACAATAGCAAAGCTTCTATTGAAAGTATACATTATTTTTTAACATGGAACAAAAAAAATCTAAAATTGTAGTAATCGAAAAGATTTTTCCAAGATGGAATTTAGTTTTTTGAATAGTGAAAGCAACAGACTCCACACTGTATAATTTATTTTGTGTACCATCAAACTTCTGTACTGAGAAGAGGGACGAATTTCCTTTTTTTAGCAATGGTTTAATAATATTCTTTACTACTTTTGCAAGTACAGGAAGTCCTCACTTAACGTCGTTTCGTTATACGTCGTTTTGCTTAAAATCAGTTTCCAAGAACCTATTGACTACGTTAAGTGAGAACTTACTGTACTAGGAAGAGGCGAACGTCGGTGTACTTCACATGGAGCTGGTGTGTTGCACGGGGCATATATGTGTCTTCCTTCCTATACATTTTACACTTAATAATAATAATACCTTTATTTCTACAAGTACATGTACAAGGTATACAGGCCTAGCTGACATCAGTGACATACTACTATATAGAAAGCCGCTTGTTATGCAGAGCATTTCGGGCAAATTATGTCAGTTTTGTCCCAGGATGCGACCCACACCAGTCGACTAACTCCCAGATACCCATTTTACTGATGGGGAACATAGACAACCGGTGTAAAGAAACACGCCCAATGTTTCTACCCTCGCTGGGAATCGAACCCGGATCCTCGCCGTGTGAAGCGAGAGCTTTAGCCACCAGAATATCTTATTTAAACCATAAACTCCACAGTTTTAAACATTACTTACAAATAAAAAAAAGTAGTCTCAACACAAAATACTTGAACTTATTTAAGTATATAATGAGTGTAGTCATTTTAATTTTAAAAGCAATGGATAGGATAATTTCACGTTTGAATGAATTCAATAAAAACTACATAGATGAAATATCCAAGAAGCATAAAATATGTAACTTTTACATATATCTTCAAAAATATCGAGGAAAAGAATTTTTGGAAACTATTAGTACTCAATACCCATTCAGTTATTTAATTTTAAAATAATTTGTAAGATACTTAATAGTTGATAACCTTCATTTTAATTATACTTTGGCTTTCAGGCACTAAGGTAAAATTAGTGATAACCTAAAACATAATGTAAGATGATAAAAGAGCTGAGAAAACTTTACATTCTCTTTAGACAAATTGAAATTGACATAAGAAAAGTGTCCCAATAAAATCTTTTCTGAATTACACCTTTCATATCAACCATACGTTTTCTATTATCTGCATAATGTTCACACTACACATTGCTCTTAAACATAGCGTTTCCATTGTCTCAGACCTCATGGTGCTTCAGAAACATATACCTCATGACACCCATGTAAGTGTTGCAGCCAAACAGTAGAACACTTGTCCTTCTGTCAGTAAGTCGAGCCTATAACTTTAACTATGAGTGTTCTCTTTATATTTGTGTACCTTCCCTTCGTTCATTCATTTATTAAAAAAATACAGCAACATCAAAACTATACCCCCACCTGCTTTCATCACCTCAGTCTTAATACCATCAGTCCCAGCTGCTGAATCTCCCTTACGTCTCACTCACAGCATCACACACTCACAGTATCACACACTCACAGCATCACACACTCACAGCATCACACACTCACAGCATCACACACTCACAGCATCACACACTCACAGCATCACACACTCACAGCATCACACACTCACAGCATCACACACTTGCTCCACTGCCTCTTCCTTACACCTGTTAGGTCTTACACTTGTCTGCCCAACACAAAACCATTGCTTCCCTCTCATCAGCATTCATCAATATTAATATTTACCACGATGATAGGGGAGCAAAAAGTTACTGCATACATTCATTTTTGTCTATGTAACTGTATACGTATGTGGATACCTGAATAAACTTAGTAAGTAAGTTTATTCAGGTATACACAAATACAGTTACATAGATTATCATACATAGCAGCATATGTGTAGAGAACCCAGGATAACCCAAAAAAGTCAGACAGAGTGACTTCTTTCCATTGGGGTCCTTTACTTACTTACGATAAGATTTCGTTCGGATTTTTAACCCCTTAGGGTTAGCCACCCACTTACTAAAGTTCAATAAGGACAAGTACGGAGTCATGTTTCTCTCACGAAGTTGTTTCCTAAGAATCTGATTAGAAAGTATAACACAGTTTTATACTCAGGATGAAATGCTCAGTCCACCTGGAAAGAAATTAAAACAAGAAAATATTTTTTGTGCAGTTATTCCTGGGAGAATTTTTTTCAAGAATAAATAATAATTCAATGCATTCTTTCTTTAGGAGAAAAAAATCTGCTGGAAGCCAATTGGCATAAGTCTGAGTCAGGTTTTGAGCTGTGTTATAAATATTTAATCGCCTGCACAAAATTTTAATTTTCAAAATACTATGGCGAGATTAAAAAAAATGGAAGTTTTGCTGTTTATAGTTTTTACACACTTTTCTAAAATGTTTTTAACATATAACAACTTAAATCTATAAGGCATTTTATTACGTGATCATTTTCCAGATAAACATTATATGACAAATATCAAAAGATGTAATAATTCTGATTTTGAGGAACTTACAGTTAACTCTTATACATAGCCAAATGTCCTCTAGACGATTTTAGCTCTGAAGGAAGTCTGTGAAAAAGTTGGTCTGCTCTCGACTGTCCTCTCCGTTACTGGAGCAGCACTGTCCTCTCCGTTACTGGAGCAGCAATGTCCTCTCCGTTACTGGAGCAGCAATGTCCTCTCCGTTACTGGAGCAGCACTGTCCTCTCCGTTACTGGAGCAGCACTGTCCTCTCCATCACTGGAGCAGCACAATCCCCTCCATCACTGGAGCAGCGCTGCCCTCCCCATCAATGGAGAAGCGCTGTCCTCTCCATCACTGGAGTAACACTGTCCCCTCCATCACTGGAGTAACACTGTCCCCTCCATCACTGGAGTAACACTGTCCCCTCCATCACTGGAGTAACACTGTCCCCTCCCTCACTGGAGTAAAACTGTCCCCTCCATCACTGGAGTAACACTGTCCCCTCCATCACTGGAGTAACACTGTCCCCTCCATCACTGGAGTAACACTGTCCCCTCCACCACTGGAGTAACACTGTCCCCTCCCTCACTGGAGTAACACTGTCCCCTCCATCAGTGGAGCAACGTCACCGCAATACTACAGTGTTACATTGTTTGTAATATACAGTATTAAGATGCTACTGGATACTAAAATATAGCTTCGTATAGTCCTAAGTCTTCTCAATCTTCGAAATTCAAGTACTGTATTAGTTGTGCCTTACAACGTTTAGTTATATAGATCATGTTAGGATCCAGTCAATGCTTTGTCAAAATAATTGTTTGTACAATTGACTAATATATCTTTACTGTAATTTACTTAATTATTTCACAAAAATTAAATAATGAAAACAATAAGTTATTATTTGATTATATATATACGTATATATATATATATATATATATATATATATATATATATATATATATATATATATATATATATATATATAATATATATATAACCACGGGAAGTTGAATGATATCTCTAGGTCTTTCGTATTGCAATCAACACATCAGGGGCATACAATGTTGCAGAAATGAGTAGGAAGTCCAGGTAGATGTGCTCAAGGAAAAGACTCTAACACTGATGTGTTGATTCCAACACGAAAGGCCTAGAGCTATCATTCAACTCCCCGTGGTTGTTTTGCATCTTGTATCGCTTGTTGCATATATATAGCGATTGTTGCATATATATATATATATATATATATATATATATATATATATATATATATATATATATATATATATATATATAAAATACATGTATATATATATATATATATATATATATATATATATATGAAATTGTGTATTTTAAGGACTTCATACACGATATATCAGGGGTAAGAATAATTAAGTTTCCCATTAATATAAACAGATGTGCTTCTTAAACTTAAATATGCAAATGTAATCATAATCTGAACATTTCTAGACACATTTCTGCTTTATAAAATACAAGAGAAATATGATTGTGTTAGTAGTGATGACTCGTGAATAATGTTCCTAATCTTACTATTTCCATAATAACGCTGAAGTGTCAGTTTGTCAGCGTCTCTTTGAAGGGTGACATTATCCTGGATATTTTCTTAACTCCAGGACAACCTTGTGTAAATTCCTCTGCAGTTATTTGCCCTAACCTTCTTTTGTCACTATATTCCCAAAACATTGCTCGTCAATCATCATCGCATGTTCTAGCAGTTCAGAATTTCCTATGGTAATAATGTTTATAAGAATAATAATAAAGGGAGAATGTCATGCTGTCACTCTAGACAATGTCTGCTGCATTCACTAAGATGTTTTGCAGCCTTAATTACCCAGTTGAGTTTCTAAGTTTTTTTTTAGATCTGTTTCTTAATCTTATGTGTCGTACAGCGTTTGTCTCTATCATATCTGGCGTTATCTTATACTATCAAATTATTTTCATAGATAATTCTATGTTTTCTAACATTTAAAAAAAAAGTGTCTCCTGACACCTCTGGATCATCTGCATATTAACATTCATGTTCTCTAGCCCTTTTTTTGACACCTGAAGTCTCTCCTTAATTACTTGGTTAATGGGGATCAAAGCCAATCGACTACACGAGGGCCAATTAGGCTACATGTCACCTGTTCACCTCCAGATAGGAATACTCTAATTTAATGTCATCAATCACCTTGAAAGACATACAACTCTCTGTGTATATATCGCTTTTTGACTCAATAATTACTTCACGTGACATGTCAATACCTGAGCAGAATTGATGACTATTTTACGGTTAATTTCATGTATAATACTTGTCTCAGCTGCAGTGACGGTTCCCTTGTCACTCCAAATGCAGATTAATGTAGCAAATGGTACGATAATAGTAATAATAATAATAATTTGGGATTGTTATTCTTGAACGGCTTTTTCTTCAAGACATTCACAAGGGCTAGCACATAAACCATAAATGCTATACTAGGAAAATACAAAACTAGGAATAAGTTGTTTAATAGTATCTTAGTGTCTTGTGAGGTAGTTTTAACGTGTTTAAAAGATTTCATTTAGACATAATATTTTTAAGTAAGATTTTATTGCAAATTTTCCTTTTTGTAAACTAACCTAACTGTAGCGATGGTGTACATATAATTGAACAATATTGGTGTTACTGAGGAGACTGTCTGCCTTCTGTGCTAGTCACATAATTAGAATATTTTTTATCTTATGTGAAGAAAGGTTTACTGTAAGCAGTAGCCACAGTACCGTGGCTGGAACAATACAACGGCTGGAACAATTCACAAATAACCCACAAATATGACATGAACACTCGTCCTGATAATAATCCAGGGAGAGCCGAAAAGGTGTAGTTTTTAATTTTCAATATGTGGGTTAATTGTGACAAAAAGGCGTCCCTTTAGAGGCACCTAAGTACCCCTGTCTTCTAATAACATGTTCATTTTTCCACTATAATCTACCTTGTCCTTAATTATTATCGCATTTGCTTTGTCTGTTTCGTAAGGTGAAGTCCAGGATCTTTCCTTAATTCATCGTATAACTTAACAGATTTCTGAGCAAAGCTCAGACCTCTAAATCACAATTGTCCTCAAAGATTTGTTAAGTTATACAGTGAATTAAGGAAAGATCCTAGACTTCACCTTACGAAACAAAGCAAATGTGATAGTAATTATGGGCAAGGTAGATTATAGTGGAAATATGAACATGTTATTAGAAGACAGGGAACCTACGAGTCCCTTAATGCCGTTCTCATTCCGAGGGACATTTTCCAAAAGCCTAACTTCATGAAAGGTCATGAGTCTCATCTGGTGCATACGTCTATTATTGTTCATGGTCAAAAAGGTTTATATTACAAGGTTCAGAAGTTATGTTGTGTACATAATATACATTTAATGACCTTTGCTTTCAAGTGCTGTGTTACCAAGGCAATATTTGTACTGGGCTCTATATGCTGGTGTTATAGTTAACACAGACAGAACCGTCATCTGTTAACCTATTAATATGTAGTATTTTTAGAATATTTTCTCTGTTGCGATTTTTTTTTTTTTTGTCATATAGACATTCTTAAGCTGTAGTAAGCAAAATGCTGTGAGTGCATGTGAATGTGCACACGTATGTAAACTTTGATTCATGTGTACACGTGTATATATATACATGCATACATGCAAATAGCATATATCTGATCTATAATTTTTTTGAGTTACAATGTGCTATATACGACATAGCGTCCATACACACTAGTAGCTATGCAGTGATTTTTCTTCTCATATGTACAATATATGCACTTAATTGTAATTTTTGTGATTTACAAATACATTCCACTCAAAAAGTTATTATGAACATATTAAAAATATCATCTTCAACAACCGTGTTTACTTTATATACCTGACCAGCAGGACAGCCACAACACTTTGTGCAACTTTGAATGAACCTTCCACAGGTGCCAAAGCAACTGGATATTGTTTGATAATTGGACAGGGACTCGAGCCATGGGCCCTGTATGTACCAGGCCCAACGCTGTAATCCCTCAGCCACAGAGCTTAAAGTCGTTAATTATGACTTATCTTGGGTTAAATGGAGATAAATATACTATACATCTACAGTACATGGAGCGAGTTTCGGCGACTTAAATTATTGGTTACTCCTCCCCTTGACGCTGGTGAGGGGCTCTTGATCTAGGGAATCGGATCTGTGCTCCAGTTCCCTGAATTAAGCCTGAATACCTTCCACATCCCCCCCACAGGCGCTGCATAATCCTACAGGTTTAGCGCTCCCCCTTGATTATAATAATAATAATAATTGGTTACTCCTTTCCCCGGGACCTGGTTTATGGGAGTCACCCTTCACATGGTGACTCCCTTCAGTGAAGGGTTCACTGAAGGTTTAAGAAATACTCTACCCTTACTTGGATCAAACTTGATTACCTTACATTTCAAGATCCAAAAAGTGAGTCCCCTCTATAATTTTTAAAGGGGTGGACCGGTAAGCCAGCGGAAGGCCTCGGTCAGGTGACCAAAGCTCCAACGGCGGGTCATCATCTGACTAAGACCCGCGTTAGGAAACACTTGTCCGGTGTCCTGACGAACCGAACCTAACTTCCATGCCGTTAAATATCAGGTATAATTTAAAACCAATCAGAAGAGACAGTCACAAGTTATTGAATCTTGTCTTTCTCCTTTCTTAGACATAGGGATAAAATACTGTCTTCCAGATCTCGGGTAATTATCCCTCTGTTGTGTGTATGGTGTCTAGTACCAATCTGCATGCATTTTTCCTAGGCTTCCTGGCATTACTTCTGTTTCCAATGAGAAAAACCTCTAAATCGTTTGTTCAACACTTCGCAAACTTCCTGGCGCTCAGGAAGATCTTGTATTCTGTTTCATTTATTGTGTCATATATACTTTCGGTGAATACCAGATCCAGTCTTGTTGGTTAATCGCTTTGTTTCTGGTCATGTTATTAACATGCTGACACTAACCACCTCCATCAGTGTAGCCCTTCGTGTGTCAGGTCCTTCATGTGAAGCACAGTTCTCCCAATCGATTTTTTGTGGTTGAAGTCACCTATAAAAAGTAGTTTTGCTTTAGCCCTATGTGCACTCTAGCTGTTATTGTTGTGGTGTCAACCGTTGCTTAGTTGTCTTCATATTCCTGTCTCGGTTCCCTACTGTTAAGTGACTGGTTGGGGTCCCCCAAGTCTTTATTGAGCCCACTGTGTAATTTTGTCATAGGCTGTGCCTGCAGCATGCATCAATTAGACTGCACAATGCGCCCAAAGATTCCCTAAAGACGACCCAGCGTGTCTATGGGTGATTCAGAACAAGGACGGTGGCAAGGTAGGAAAGACTTGTGGGGCTTCAGCCACCCAAATCTGCACACGGAAATCCCTCCCTACAATAATAATAATACCTTTATTTACTACAAGTACATGTACATGGTATACAGGCCTAGCTAAGGAAACACGTCCGATGTTTCCACCCAATAAGTGTCAGGAGGCCCAAGATGGTTCAACTGCCTCCCAGCATACATAAGGTGGATTACTACTACTAATAATAATAATAGTTTTTATTTAGACATGATACAAAGATGTACTACATAGTTCTAGGTATAAATGCCAAAAGCCCCTAATATGCTGAGCATTGTGGGCATTCTTAAAATTAATTAACAGTAGACTACATGGTAAAAATAGACCCCTGGCTGTCTTCAAGAGGGAGCTGGACAAGCACCTTAAGTCAATACCTGACTACCCGGGATGTGGTTCGTATGTTGGACTGCGTGCTGCCGGCAGTAACAGCCCGTAATAATGTTGGTAGAATTACCGACAATATGTTAGGTAAAAGGATACAAGTGCAACTAATGTGACATTTTATTGTGGCCACACTGAGATCCGGGGATCGAGCCCCCGATACGGCTTGAAAATATTAGGTCGTGTTTCCACAAGACATCTGCTGTCCCTGTTCACCCAACAGTAATAATGGGTACCTGGGTGTTAGTCGACTGGTGTGGGTCGCATCCTGGGACAAAACTGACGTAATTTGCGGGAAATGCTCTGCATAAAAAGGGGCTTTCTATATAGTAGTATGTCATAGATGTCAGCTAGGCCTGTATACTTTGTACATGTACTTGTAGAAATAAAAATTATTATTATTCCTGTGTCCGGGGAAGAACATTGTCCAGAGTGGAAGGAACATGACTAGCAGGAATACTTATTTCACCTCCGTCGGCTTTGTGTCAAAGATTGTCTATATCCTTGTAAGTAAAGTAAAAAGTAGGTAGGTAAGTAAATTAGTTACTTAGCTAGTTATACAATTACTCAAGTTTTGGGTGATCACAATTTCCTTACATACGTGTTAATTACCTAGGATAGTTAGTTAGTTTGATATCTTTATTATGCACCCCATACCCATCCTGTGGGCGGTAGTCAAAAGATTATAGAGGTACATAATGGGTCCAGGAACTGGACCTCAAAGTTTGATAGCTGAGCAAGTTACAAAGGTAATGAACTCAGATGGTCACAATCATGACAAGTTACAAAGGTATTTGCAGATTACAGAGGTATATATAGGGTCCAGAGACTGGGCCCCAAAGTTTTGATAGCTGAACAAGGTACAATGGTAATGAATTCACTAGTTACAAGGTAATGAATCATGTAAGTAAATTTACTTACGTCTTTACATGGTTGCACTCATGAACAAATTATAAAGCAATGAGCAATCTATTAGTCTACACCCAGCCACAACTGTAATGAGTTATTGGTGCAAATTTTAATTGTTGGGTCACACACACACACACACACACACACATATACATATACACATACATATACACACACACATACACACATACACATACACACACATACATGTATATACATACACACATACACATACACACATATATACATACACACACACAAGTGTCAATGCTTTATTTACAGGGAGCAAAGTCAGGGTATTTTTCCAGAATGGTCTGTAATATACCACTGTGGATAAAATACTTTGACATATCTTAGGATAGTTGCATAAAAAGTCAAAGTCACTTATTTCCATGCTATAAGTAAGTAACTTTATTTAGGTACAGGCACACATAATTATGTACAATTATCATACCTAGTAACATGTGTAAATTACCTAGGATAACCTTCAAAAAAAATTAGACAAAGTGACTTATTTCCATTGGGGTCCTTGGGGGAGTCCCTTTCTAAATCTAAATTTGCCCAGTGACCTCGAGACCATTGTAAAATAAGAAATTGTGTTATTTATATGTAAATCCCAAACAAAAACTGATAAGTAGTGACGAATATAATGAGATAAGATGATTATAATGATAATGAAAGGTTTCCCCAGTCATGGTGAGTTGGTAACAAGTGGTGGGCAGCCGGGCACCAGCTGGTGATGTTCCAAGCTTGTACAACTGTGATCAAGCCTTTACAGTGAGTACCTGTCATCTCAGCTTAGTTACTTGGCTTCCAACAACACTGCCAATAGCAACAACAGCTGTTGTCTTTGTGGGTTTTGTTTTTATGTATTGAATTGATACGTAGTAGGAGGTAGGGCTGTCTGGTCTTGTTTTAACATCATTTTAAGTATTTTTTTATGGTGTCATCCTCTTTTGTTTGATGGAATAGATGCTAAAATAGTTGTCTCTTTATGTGGACAAGGTTTTGTTTTATAATTTATTTTAGAACCTTGTGAAAATAGTTACATTATGTGACTGCTGGATTATTCTGGGTGTGAGCACATAACACCTGTGTGAGCACATAACACCTGTGTGAGCACATAACACCTGTGTGAGCACATAACACCTGTGTGAGCACATAACACCTGTGTGAGCACATAACACCTGTGTGAGCACATAACACCTGTGTGAGCACATAACACCTGTGTGAGCACATAACACCTGTGTGAGCACATAACACCTGTGTGAGCACATAACACCTGTGTGAGCACATAACACCTGTGTGAGCACATAACACCTGTGTGAGCAAGTTAGTTTATTGAAGTACATGTACACATACATAAATTATGATACATAGCTATGACTCGGGGCCAGGAGCTATGACTCGACCCCTGCAACCACAGCATGTGTGTAGATTACTTAGGATAACCCAACAAAATCAAAGTGACTTATTTCCAGGTTAAACACCTAACACCTGTGTGGGCACCTAAGTAATGAAGACAAAAGTACAAAACTATGTTTAAAAAATGTCATGTCTAAACTATGTTCAAATTTCATAGCTTAAATACTCATATTTACTCATTGTAAACTATCTACAAAAATTCTTACAATTTAGTTTTAAGTTAATTTTAAGTCTGCCCAAAATGCCCTGCATATTAGGGGCTTTTGGCATGTACACCTCATGTAATCTCAATAACCAAATGTAATTCTTTGTATCATGTCCAAATAAACTATTATTATTATTATTATTATTATTATAGGTACAGGTATACCTAAGTACAGTTATCATACACAGTTTATCATATGTGTAGATTACCTAGAATAACCCAAAAAAAACGTCAGTTCTTGGATCAAACCTGATTACCTTTCATTTTTCAGGCACTGTATAACCCCTGTAGGTTTAGTGCTTTTCCATGAATATAATTATAAAGGAAGCAAAAATAATTTCAACTTAAAGTGTGTTATAAATTGTGTTTCTAGTGTGTACAAACTTTTCTCAACAGTAGTTGATAAATTTGACACTTGCAACATGTGTTGCACATGTTTCTAATTTATCAACTTGTCAGTTCTCTGAACCAATTATCTCAATACAGTGGAACCCCGGATTTCGTCCGTTGCAAATATCGTTCAATTCGGATTTTGACCACTTTTTTGGGCGAAATTTTACCCCTGGTTTCGTACCTCTGCTCGGAAATCGTCCATATCAGACGCATCTGCCTGCCCGGGACGCAGCCGCTCACACATACGTGACTCAGTCTGCCTTTGTCACTTGTTCAGTGAGCAATACTCGGCGCGTTCATCTGAAACATTTCGTAATAATCCATTGTTTTTTGTGCTTGTTTATTGAATGCGACTGCGAAATAAGCCACCATGGGGCCAAAGAAAGTTCCTAGTGCCAGCCCTTTGGTAAAGAAGGTGAGGAACACGATAGAATTCAAGAAAGAGCTTGTAGCAAAATACGAAAGTGGGGTTGGATGTGAGAGGCCAGGATGTGGAAGAGTTGGTGGATGACCACAGGAAGAGCTAACCACTGAAGAGCTGCAACACCTTCAACTGTAACAGCAATAGATCGCAGCTGAGGAAATTGCTTCAGAGGAGGAGGAAGAGAGAGAAGAATGTTCCGCCTTTAGTGATTAAGGAGATTTGTGCAAAGTGGAGTGAGTTGCAAAGTTTTGTGGAGAATTAACACTCTAACAAAACTGTTGCTAGCCGTATCTGCAACATGCTCAATGACAATGCCTTGTCCAATTTTAGGCAAATCTTAGAGACGCCATAAACAGAGCTCTCTGGACAGATTTTTTGTGCGACGGGTCCAGTGACTCAAGCTGGTCCTTGTGCCTGTAAAAGACAAAGGAGGGAAGTAACCCCAGAGAGGGCTTTGATACCTGAAGTCCTTATAATAATAATAATAATAATAATAATAATTTTTATTTGGACATGATACAAAGAATTACATTTGGTTATTGAGATTACATGAGGTGTACATGCCAAAAGCCCCTAGTATGCAGGGCATTTTGGAGGGGGATTCCCCTTTCCAAACAATAACCTTCCTCCCTCTTCCCTCCTCACCTTCTTCCCTCTCCCCTCCTCACCTTCTTCCATACGCCAACAAAAGTCTTCAATGAAGATATGTAATAGTGATTTAAATGTTCATTTATCCATTAAAATTAGTCAGGGGCCCAAGACTGTTCAACTGCCTCCCAGCATACATCAGGGGGATTATCAACAAACCCCTGGCTGTCTTCAAGCAGGCACTGGACAGGCACCTAAAGTTGGTACCTGACCAGCCAGGCTGTGGTTCGTACATTGGACTGTGTGCGGCCAGCAGTAACAGCCTGGTTGATCAGGCTCTGATCCAACATGAGGCCTGGTCATAGACTGGGCCGCAGGGGCGTTGACCCCTGGAACTCTCTCCAGGTATACTCTCCAGGTATATTTATTTCTCATTGTTTTCTGTATGTAAAACTTTAGTTATTCTCTATAAAATGTATTTTTTGTTAATATTTTTGGGTGTGTGGAACAGATTAATTGGATTTACAATATTTCTTATGGGAAATATTACGTCAGTTTTGGTCCATTTTGGATTCCGACTGACCTTCTGGAACGGATTAAGGATGAAAACCGGGGTTCCACTGTAGTAGTTATTAAATAAAATATCTACACTACAAATATAATATAGTATCCAGTGTATGAATAAGTCACATTCAAAACTCTAATTTTTGTACATATTTAATACAGATATCCATATTAGATGTAAGTACACTTTGACTCTTTTTTTTTTTTGGGTTATCTTAGGTAATTTATATACGTATATGTTACTAGGTATGATAATTGTACATGTGTACCTGTACCTAAATAAACTTGTGTATTTACTTATACAGTGGACCCCCGAGTTTCGGCCATAATTTGTTCCAGAAGGCTGTTCAAGTGCCATTACCGAACGAATTTGCTCCCTTAAGGAATAATGTAAAGTAGGTTAGTCCATTTCAGACCCCCAAAAATATACTTACAAAAGCACTTACAATAATACACTTACATAATTGTTCGAGTTTTGAGGTGATCGAAACTCGTGGGTCCACTGTACATATACGAAACTGGCATTTAATGATGACTTAAATCTCTGCACCAAATTCTCCTTAAACCAGCAAATAATAGAACCTACAAGATTGGAGAATATGCTGGACCTCATCTTCACTAACAATGATGATCTGATACGAAATGTCATCATATCAAAAACAATACATGTATACTACTCGGATCACAACATAATAGAGGTCCAGACATGTATGTGGGGAGCCCCAGACCGACAAAATATGATCAGTCACGAGGGAGCTTTCACCAAATTCAACTTCAATAACAAAAACATAAGGTGGGACCAAGTAAACCAAGTCCTAAATGATATAAACTGGGAAGATAGACTAAGCAACACGGATCCTACCCTATGTCTAGAACAAATTAACTCTGTGACACTTGAGGTATGCTCAAGGCATATTCCCTTAAGGAAAAGGAGAAGATGTAAACTAGAAAGAGAAAGGCACTCCCTATACAGGCGAAGGCAAAGAAGAGGCCAATATATCCGAAATACGTAGGGAGACACTGGCCAGAGAAATAGTAAACATCGAACTAAAGCTAAAGGAATCTTACAGGAGTCAAGAAATGCGAGAAGAACTTAAAGCCATAAATGAAATTGAAAGAAACCCAAAGTATTTTTCTTATGCCAAATCAAAGTCTAGAACAACATCCAGTATTGGGCCCCTACTTAAACGGGATGGGTCCTACACAGATGACAGCAAGGAAATGAGTGAGCTACTCAAGTCCCAATATGACTCGGTTTTAACGAGCCACTAACCAGACTGAGAGTCGAAGACCTAAAGTAATTTTTTATGAGAGAGAGACAGAATTTGGTAGACACACACCTATCTGATATTATCTTGATGCCAAATGACTTCAAAAAAGCGATAAATGACATGCCCATGCACTCTGCCCCAAGCCCAGACTCTTGGAACTCCGTGTTCATCAAGAACGTGCTTTTAGCATTCTGTGGAGAGGGAGCTTGGACACTGGGGTCGTCCCACAGTTACTAAAAACAACAGATATAGCCCCACCCCACAAAGGGGGCAGTAAAGCAATAGCAAAGAACTACAGACCGATAGCACTAACGTCCCATATCATAAAAATTTTTAAAAGGGTTCTAAGAAGCAAGATCACCACCTATCTAGATACCCATCACTTACTGCGAAAAACTAATGTCAAAGACCTGAGGGTGATAGTGTCAGAGGATCTCACCTTCAAGGACCATAACATTGTATCAATCGCATCTGCTAGAAAAATGACAGGATGGATAATGAGAACCTTTAAAACCAGGGATGCCAAGCCCATGATGACACACTTCAGGTCACTTGTTCTATCTAGGCTGGAATATTGCTGCACACTAACAGCACCTTTCAAGGCAGGTGAAATTGCTGAAATAGAAAATGTACAGCCAACCTTCACGGCACGCATAACTATGATGAACCACCTAAATTACTGGGAATGCTTGAAGTTCCTAAACCTCTACTCCTTAGAATGCAGGAGGGAGAGACACATGATTATCTACACCTGGAAAATCCTAGAGGGACTAGTACCAAATTTGCACACGAAAATCACTACCTATGGAAGCAAAAGACTCGGCAGACAGTGCAACATCCACCCAATGAAAAGCAGGGGTGCCTCTATCACGATAAGAGACAACACAATAAGTGTCAGGGGCCCAAGACTGTTCAACTGCCTCCCAGCATACATCAGGAGGATTACCAGTAGACCCTGGCTGTCTTCAAGCAGGCACTGGACAGGCACCTAAAGTCAGTACCTGACCAGCCGGGCTGTGGTTTGTACGTTGGATCACATGCGGCAAGCAGTAACAGCCTGGTTGATCAGGCCCTGATCCACCATGAGGCCTGGTCACAGACCGGGCCACGGGGGCATTGACCCCCAGAACTCTCTCCAGGTATACTCCAGGTAACCTAAGATGTCTCAACACTTCCTAACTTGATTGTAAATGTTATGGGGATAATGATAAGATGTGGATATAGACATTTATGTATACTTCAGGACATTTCTTAGAGGACACGGCCTTTGGTTATGAGCCATTGGCTCACAACTGAGGGACCTGGGTTTATACACAGGACAAATGGAAATGGGCATGTCCATGTTCATCTAGCTGTAAATAAGATACTGTTTTGGGTTGCATCCTGTGGGAGAGGATTAAAGGACCTCATTGGAGATAAGCCACACTGATTGCCTTTCCTGAGTTATCCTAGGTTAATAACTCTGAGTTGATAATTTAAAGAAAATCTTTTAGCTTCTTTTTCATAGTTTTGAGTTCCTACAATAGTACATACAGTGGTACCCTGAGTTTCGTACAGCTCCCAACTCGAACAATTATGTAAGTGTATTATTGTAAATGTTTTTGTAAGTGTATTTTTGGGGGTCTGAAACGGACTAATCTACGTAATTTACATTATTCCTTATAGGAACAAATTCGTTCAGTAACGGCACTCGAACAGCCTTCTGGAACGAATAATGGCCGAAACTCGGGGTACCACTGTACTATATTAAATTCATACAATAGTATATATACATTAATTTTTCATAATTCATATTATTTTGTCAAAATAGATACTGTATACAGTATAAATAATGTAATGCTGAGATTGGAATATCTTTGCATTTATAAACATGAGTACGTAATTAACTTTTTATATTTAAAACACAAACACTTAACCTTTATAGGTCATACACTGAAATTATATGGGTAATAAATGTCTGCTTATGTACATCATATGAGGTTTAACCCTTTGGGGGTCGACAGGCCTTCTCAGGAAAGTGTTCCTGGGGTAGAAAATTTTTTGGAAAAAAAAAAATATAATTTTTTCTAAGGAAATGATAGAGAATCTTTTTCCGATCATAACGCCACCAAAATTATGAAATTTGATCGAAAACTAACGGAATTATGCTTTCGCGAAGTTAGTGGTAGCCATGACACTTACGCATCGGCGATTTCGCCCACTTTGAGCTCTATTTTCGACAGATTCCAATGTTTCAGTCTCCTAAAATTATAGCTATTTCGCTAGAACTCCATTTCTTCTATCGATTGAGTACAAGAAGCCGCCTATTTACCAATTTTATCTACCCAAAATAGTGGTCAGAAAATGGCAATTTTCCAATTTCACACAAATTTCAAACGATGCCAATTTCAAAATAGGGTCCAGAGTAAACAAGACAGATATTCCTGGCACTAAAATAACATGTTCTCTGTTCATTAATCACGTCTCCAGGCCCCTGTTCCATTACTTTCGCTTTTCATTTTGAATTTTTATTCTCGCAAAAAATAGAAGATTTACTGTTATGTATACAACTGCATCATTGTAAAAATGGTATAAATAATATCAGAGCACTTGTGCATGAATATAAGACTCGCCAGTTGATGTGTATTGGAGGCATGGTGTGATTTGTTTACTCTTGAACATCGTCAAAAATCGAACATTTTCGCTACTTTGAGCTCAATTTCAAGGTACTTGTCATTGTTATACCAATCAAAATCATCTCTATTTCTGTAATATATCTTCCATTCTATCAAATGAGACCAAGAAAACGAGAATACATCAATAAATACCATACGAAAATCGACTGCAAAGTCGCTGTTTTAATCGAAAAAAACGGTCAGTTTTTTTTTCTCTCATTATGCAGTGTGTACTGCAGGATTTTTTTTATACTGCGCACACTGACCACACAGACCCATTCTTTCATATGTATGCCTACCAGACGTTTTCTGCTTAAATTGAGGCCGCTAGAATTTGGGCGTACTAGTACGGCACCAACCCCTGCTCGTAAAACGTACTAGTACGGCACCGACCCCCAAAGGGTTAAGTAAGTAGTTATTCAGGCATATGATAGGGTGGATAGGGGGGCAGTGTGGCAGATGTTGTAAATGTATGGAATGGGAGGCAGGTTATTGAAAGCGGTGAAAAGTTTTTACAAGGATAGCGAGTCTCAGGTTAGAGTATGTAGGTGAGAGGGAGATTATTTCCTAGTAAAAGTAAGCCTTAGACAAGGATGTGTGATGTCACCATGGTTGTTCAATATATTTATAGATGGAGTTGTAAGAGAAGTGAATGTTAGGGTGTTGGCAAGAGGTGTGGGGTTAAAAGATAAAGAATCTAACACAAAGTGGGAGTTGTCACAGTTGCTCTTTGCTGATGACACTGTGCTTTTGGGAGATTCTGAACAGAGAGAAGTTGCAGAGGTTGGTTGATGAGTTTGGTAGGGTATGTAAAAAAAGGAAATTAAAAGTGAATATAGGAAAGAGTAAGGTGATAGGATAACAAAAAAATTAGGTAACGGAAGATTGGATATCAGATTGGAGGGAGAGAGTATGGAGGAGGTGAGTGTGTTCAGATATCTGGGAGTGGACCTGTCAGCAGATGGGGGAAAAGGTGGGTGGTGCACTGAGGTGTCTGTGGAGACAAAAAATTTTATCCATGAAAGCAAAGAGGGTAAATGTATGAGAGTATAGTTATACCAACACTCTTGTATGGGTGTGAGGCATGGGTTGTGAATGTTGCAACAAGGAGAAGGCTGGAGGCAGTAGAGATGTCATGTCTGAGGGCAATGTGTGGTGTGAATATAATGCAGAGAATCCGTAGTTTGGAGATTAGGAGGAGGTGTGGGATTACCAAAACTATTATCCAGAGGGCTGAGGAGGGGTTATTGAGATGGTTTGGACATGTAGAGAGTATGGAATGAAATAGAATGACTTCGAGAGTGTATAAATTTGTAGTGGAGGGAAGACAGGATAGGGGTCGGCCTAAGAAAGGTTGGAGGGAGGGGGTAAAGGAGGTTTTGTGTGCGAGGGGCTTGGACTTCCAGCAAGTGTGCATGAGCGTGTTAGATAGGAGTGAATGGAGACAAATGGTTTTTAGGACTTTACGTGCTGTTGGAGTGTAAGCAAGGAAACATTTATGAAGGGATTCAGGGAAACCAGCAGGCCGGACTTGATTCCTGGAGATGGGAAGTACAGTGCGGCACTCTGAAGGAGGGGTGTTAATGTTGCAGTGTTATAATTGTTGTGTAAGCATGCCTTGGGCAAGACAGTGATGGAGTAAATGATGATGAAAGTTTTTCTTTTTCAGGCCACCCTGTCTTAGTGGGAAACGGCCAATGTGTTAATAAAAAAATAAAATGTTATTCAGTTGAAGTAAGTTTTTATTTACTTAATCAAAACATAACTTACATTTAAAAATATACTGTACAGTGTTCTTGTGGGCACACAATAATAGCACCCATATAGTATGTATTACATTACGTAGATTTAATCTAGGATGACCCTGTAAAGTAAAAAAAAAAAGTGATGTTTTTCCTGAGACGATTAGGCACTTTTTTTTTTTTCTAAACTTTCACATACTGTACATGTATTATCATACAATATAAGAGCAACTCATACCTCAGTTGTCAAACACTTGGCTCAGAACCAAAAGTATCTGAGTTGAATCCCAAGTGAAGCAAAATATATAGCACATCTCCTTACCTTTTCTGTAAACTATTTTGAGGTATTTACCCCAAAATGCAGTGCATAACTATGGGCTTTTCCATGCATGATAAACTGTATACAATGTATGTAATACATGTATTATATACCTGAAGGACCAGGCCAGGCCTGGTGGGTCAAGGCCTGATGAGCCAAGCTGTTACTACTGGCTGCACGCAGTCCGACACACGAACCACAGCCCGGCTGCTGATCAGAAGGGCTTCAACGAGATGCAAGAACATTCAGCAGAATATTCCTCCTACCTTCCATTTTATTGCTTCCACGTAGATTAATTTGTGCATAAACGAAACACGTGGAAGCAATAAAACTGAAAATAAAGAGTACAGCTCTGTATGTTTTGGCATCTAGTTGAAGTCCTCGTCAGTAAACTGAGGTCCAAATATATATTGTACAGTACTTATCTTCATTGTTGTAGTCTCTAAGTGGGTTTGTTTGTGTGACAGTGGTGCACATTTATTTAATTAGCAGAACCCCCCCCCCCCAGGCTTGTGCCATGATGCTGCTGCAAGATACTTGATCAAAGAAACTGTATCTACCCCTTCCTTCCTGATTGGTTTCTGTTATCCAGATGCTGTATGACCCTTATGGATTTAGCACTTCTTGATATGTACTGTAAATACAGTGGACCCCCAGTTATCGGCCATAATTCATTCCAGAATGCTGTTCGAGTGCCCTTACCGAACGAATTTGTTCCCATAAGGAATAATGTAAATTAGATTAGTCCTTTTAGACCCCAAAAAATACACTTACAAATGCACTTACAAAAATACACTTACATAATTGTTCGAGTTTGGAGCAGTGCGAAATCTTGGGGTCCACTGTAATATTACTGTAATATTCGGCAGAAGTGGTCAGATACTAAAAATGGCTACAGTGGCAGCAGGACAACGCTATGATTTTGTGATCTTTGGAGCAACTGGGTATACTGGCCAGTATGTAGTAGAGGAAGTATCTCGTGTGGCCCATCATGATTGGACAGAGAGAAACATGCCACTGACTTGGGCTGTAGCTGGGCGCTCTAAAGACAAACTTCTAAATTGTCTTGCAACAGCACGTAAAGAAACAGGTATGTGTTGTTGTTTTATTTACACAATATAATTGTTTGCATATGCTTGTCTTTATTTTTATACCAGTACCATTTTTTTGTTATTGTCATTGTCGTTAACAGTTTTTAACATATACTAACTTGTTCAGTATAGCAGTACAGTTCTCTTGTATTATTGGAGGCTTGCATATTCTATATTGAATGGTTTATATTAAATGAGACATTTTATTACAATACATTCTTGCTGCAAAATGCATATTCTGTAAAAGTGAGTTACGTATTATGTTCTAAAATTCGTGGATGAGGATAATATTAGGTACAGTATTAGTCATTAGCATTAGTGAAAATACACTTTATATTCTCATCTAATGGGACCTAATCATGTAACTTCATTTTTCAGATATGTAAGAGTGATGGCATTTCGTTTTTGAACTTACAATAAGTTGAAAAGTAACCTTTGCATATTGTGCTTATTACAGGTTTAAACTTGGAAGATGTAGCAGTCATACTTGCTGATGTTGCAGACCAAGATTCACTGAATAAGATGGCTGCTCAGTCCACTGTTGTTATCAACTGTGTTGGACCTGTAAGAATAACATATTTTTTCTTTACACCTTATTATCTCTACAGTTAACTGCAGAACTAACTCAAATTAGTATGTCAGTATCTTGCTTTCAGTTTCTATCTAAATTATAACCAAAAACTTGGTTGCAACATCAATCATGCACACTTGTTGAATATAATTTTAAGCAGAAAATTAAAAGGTCCGTTATTATTCCTATCATTATTATTAGCACAGAAATAAATTTTTAATCTGATAGTTAATGCTCAAATTACAACTCTTATCCCGGCAGGCATGCAAATCTATCTCTTCTGTCAAGCATTGTAGTATTAATTTCATGTTATGTATTGAAATTTAGTCATGAATGAGAGTAATGGAGATACAGTGGTACCTCTACTTACGAGCAGCTCCCAACTCGAACAATTATGTAAGTGTATTTTTGTAGGTGCTTTTGTAAGTGTATTTTTGGGGGTCTGAAATGGATTAACCTAATTTTCATTATTTCTTATGGGAAAAAATTCCTTCGGTATCAGCACTTGAATAGCCGACTGGAACGAATTTTGCTCATAAGTAGAGGTACCACTGTACATTAATTCATGATAATTATGTCAAAAGGCTAGGAGAAATAAGATAAAAAATCAGTTAGAGGTCCTGGTCCTTCCACAGCCCAACTGTAACCCAAGTGGTTCATTGACTCGCATTTCTTAACCTGCCTGTTGGTACAGTGGAACGTTTCTTGTTTTTTTTTAAGTTTTCTTAAATATTTCTTTTTTTGCTGACAAAAACATTGAAATATTTGATGTATTCTTTAACAGTATCAGCTATACGGAGAAAAAGTGGTACGTGCCTCTATTGAAAATGGTGCAAATCATGTAGACATCTCTGGCGAACCACAGGTAATATTTCATGAAGGATTACCAATCCATTCTTTTGCAAGTTTTTGAGAACTGTATTTTGCTTCATGTTTTTCACAACTGCTGAAACTTCTTCAAATGTATTTGTTTTTATTAGATACTATATATTAGTTATTTATATTGTAATGTGCATTTTCTAGTGTAAAATATAATGTTATTTAAATATATTGAAGTAATAAAATTCAAAATAAATAGTAGGCCCATGATTTGTGCAGGGGATATTGTCCCAGAAAAAATTTGCTTTCAAGACTCTTCTCAAAAATCACCTACTCACCCTATACTAAATACTCGTACTGTAACAAACTTTCAAACCCAATATTATTTTACTTAAGAAGTTCTCAATTTGATATGTTCATCCTCCTTAACACTTGTTGCAATTTCATATCATCATATTGTCATTTAAAATCTTATAGTATCATCATTTTCTTAATTTGAAATAAAATATATATCTAGAAGAAACTCTAAAAACTATTTCTAGTATTGTTATTATACTAGTATAGCATCAACATACTGTAATTTGAAATAAATTAAACAACTAGATTAAACTCAACCAATTTCTCTTGTATTGTCTTTTAATAGTATGTATAACCATATAATAATTTAAATAATACAGAACTAGAATAAACTCAATCAATTTCTTTAGCATTAAGTACTTAGTGAATAAGTCTCTAGAATAAACTGCCCCTAATGCCATGGCATGCCAGTGGCTCTCCTTGCATTACAGTTTTATAATTGTTTTATAATTGTAACTACCAATAACATTGTACACTTGTAACATGCATTGAAATAAAAATTATTATTATTATTATTATTATTATTATATCAAAATTGCATGATTCAGATATTAAGTTCTTTTAAATAAAGATTCATTTTAAACACATGGAAAAAGTACTCCTGCTACTTCCCTGTGGCATTCATACTAAGGATATAATGTAGTACTTAATTTATGTATAGTTGTGTGTTAATTACAGTTCTGTAATAATTGAACTGCTAAGAAACACATTAATAAGTAATTTCTGCATTAAGGTTATAGATGTTCACCAGCACTGTCACAGATATTCAACACCCATATCCAACACATAACAAAAAATGTTTCTAAAACAGTTGGCATCCTCTCAAAGATACATTAATATGTACCACAAACAGCACTACTTACACTATACTATTCACTGATCTACCCATACCTCACCTATGCTATTTGTGCCTGGGGTTCCACAACGAAAAACCACCTAAAATCAATAATAACACAACAAAAAGCCACAGTGCGAATGATCACACAATCCACTACTAAACAACACATCCCCCCATCTCTTCAAAGACCTAAACCTACTCACTATACAAAACATTCACTCGTACTATTGTCCAACCTACATTTACAGAACAATCACTTCTAATATAAATCTCTACCTGAAACGCTTTCTTGAGAGTTGCAGTAGGACTCGGACACAACACTAGGCACAAAAACCTCTATGACATTGCCCGTGTAAGACTAAATCTTTTCATAAACTCATTGTACATTGAATGGGCCCAAAATCTGGGAACTCTCGACCAGAAATCTCCAGAACCAGTGGTTCAGCTAATATTTTTAAAACTACAGTTAAAAAACACCTTATCTCCTTAACCTATCCCAGCCCATCATAAATACATTTGTAAAAACTATACATGATTTGCTCAATATCATTTACATAGGTACAACTTTCTCATCAATATACGTAATCAATACAGTGGAACCCCGAGTTTCGGCTGTAATCCGTTCCAGGAGCTAGCCTAAAGTCGAAGCGGCTGAAAGTCGAAGCAATATTTCCCATAAGAAATAACGGAAATACAATTAATCCATTCCAGACACCCAAAAATATTCACAAAAAATACATTTTTTAAAGAATAACTATACAGTGGACACCCGCCATTCGAACACTCCAAAACTCACCCTCATTCCAGAATGCTGTTCAAGTGCTGTTACCAAACGAATTTATTCCCATAAGGAGTGATGTAAATTAGAGTAGTCCATGTCAGACCCCCAAAAATACACTTATAAAAGCATTTAAAAAAATACACTTACATAAAAGGGTGAGTTTTGGAGTGTTTGAATGGCGGGGGTCCACTGTAGTTTTACATACACAAAACAATTATAAATATATATAAGGTAATAAATTTATAATAAACATTTAAATAAACATTTAAAATAACATTTACTTACCTTTATTGAAGAGACTTGCTGGCATCTGGAAGATAGGGAGGAGGAGAGGGGGAGGGTGCACTCATTGTTTAGAAGGGAAATCCCCCTCCATAAGGACTTCAGGTAACAAGTCCCTCTCTGGGGTTACTTTCATTTGTCTTTTAATGCCACTAGGACCAGCTTGAGAGTCACTAGACCCCTGTCGCACAAAATAACTGTCAAAGAGTGCTCTGTTTCTGGCGCCTCTTAAGATGTCCCTAAAATGGGACATTGTTTTGTCACTGAACATGTTGCAGAGATGGGTTGTTTCAGCTTGCTCAGGGTGGTATTTCTCCACGAAGCTTTGCAGCTTATTCCACATTCCACACATGTCCTTAAGCACTGAAGAAGGCACCTCCTTCACTCCCTCTTCTTCCTCCTCCTCCTCTGAAGCAAGTTCCTCAACTGTAGTCTGATGCTGTTGCAGATGAAGCTCTTGCAGCTCGTCAGTGGTTAGCTCTTCCCTGTGGTTGTCCACCAACTCTTCCACATCCTCGCCACTCACCTCCAACCCCAGGGACTTGCCCAATCCCACAATACCTTCCACAACAGGCAGAGGGTTGTCAGGGTCAGGGTCAGCCTCAAACCCTTTAAAATCCCTCTGTTGGACACAATCTGGCCACAATTGTCTCCAAGCAGAGTTCAAAGTCCTGGAAGTCACTCCCTCCTAAGCTAAGTGTCCGAGGTCACTTCAAAGCACTTTTCAAACACTGCTTTGGGGTACAGTTTTTAGAAGTTACAAATGACCTGCTGGTCCATGGGCTGGATGAGAGGAGTGGTGTTAGGAGGCAAGAACGAACCTGAAGTCCCTAGACAAAAAGTCTGGCAAGTTTGGAGGATGAGCAGGAGGCACTTGAGTAGCAATTTCTTTTCCTGGAGGTATTTTTTCACACTGGGGCCAAACACTTGATGGACCCACTCTATGAAAATTTGCCTTGTGACCCATGCCTTATTGTTAGCCTTCCACATCACACAATCTATCCTTGATGACATTGTGTTTTTCTGAGTGATACACGAGTAAAGGCTTCACTTTAAAATCCCCACTAGCTTTAGAACAAAACGAGAGTTAGCCTGTCTTTCATAGGCTTGTATCCTGGCAGTGCCTTTTCCTCCTCTGTAATGTATGTCCTATTTGGCATTTTCTTCCAAAACAGGCCTGTTTTGTCACAATTAAACACTTGTTGGGGTTCAAATTTTTCAGTGTCTACGTACACGTTTGTCTGAACTGGCTGCCTCACCATGCCTTATCACACTGTATGCCACTACGCTTCTTAAATCTGTCAAACCAGCCTCTGCTGGCCTTAAACTCACTAACATCACCACTGGTTCCAGGCATTTTCTTGACAAGATCTGAGTGCAACTGCCTTGCCTTTTCACATATGATGGCCTCGGAAGTACTATCACCTGCTATCTGTTTGTTTATCCACACCATCAACAACTTCTCAACCTCTTCCACTGTTTTTGATCTATTTTGGCAAACATGTCAACACTTTTTGCAACATCAGCTTCCTTGAGTTCTTTTCTCTTTGCCAGGATAGAAGTGATAGTAGATTTGTTTTTTCCGTACATCCTGGCAAGCTTCCCCACACGTACGCCACACTCATATTTTTCTACTATCTCCTTCTTCAGTTCTATGGTATTCCTCACTTTCTTTACCACAGGGGTGCCACTAGGAAGCTTCTTTGGACCCATTTCACAGTCACTATCAATAAACAATCACTAAACACAATGAATTTATTGTGAAATGTTTGGATGAGCATGCAGGGTAATGTTCACTCAAGGGTAAACAATGCTAAACTGGCTCATGGCACCTGTGTGGTGAGGCGCGCAAACGCGGGCAAGCAGACAGGTCTGGTACGTTGGCTGAAAGTCGGGACAAAATTAGGCAAAAAAAAGCGACCGAAGGTCGAAGCGGCCGATACTCGGGGTGGCCGAAATTCGGGGTTTCACTGTGTATATACTTTCAATACTATCTGTATTCATCTCAAATGTTAATCACTCCATTGTATCTGCCTAAGGTTAATAATCAAAATTGTACATCTTCTCTACAAGACTTATTAAAGCCATATAGCATGACCTAATAGAATACTCAACTCTCTTGTATTCATTGTAACTCATCTAATGACCATACGTACTGTTATTGCCTTGTTAATCTTATGTTAATTTTACATTTGCCTGAAATGCTCTGCAAATAAAAGAGCTTTTGGCGTGTACACCCAACTATTATACTTCTTTGTACATACATGTATCATATCAAAATAAATATTCTTCTTCTTTCAACAAACCGGCCGTTTCCCACCGAGTCAGGGTGGCCCAAAAAGAAAAACAAAGGTTACTTTTTTTAACTTTAGTAATGTATACAGAAGAAGGGGTTACTAGCCCCTTGCTCCCGACATTTTAGTAGACTCTTACGACACACATGGCTTACAGAGGAAGAATTCTGTTCCACTTCCCCATGGAGATAAGAGTAAATAAACAAGAACTAGTAAGAAAATAGAAGAAAACCCAGAGGGGTGTGTGTGTATACATGTATATATATATGCTTGTACATGCATGTGTAGTGTGACCTAAGTGTAAGTAGAAGTAGGAAGATGTACTTGAAAACATGACTCACGAAATCGTAATGACACGACGGTCTGGAGTTTTGAGACTCTCTGACCGCGGGTTCGAACCCCACCCGTGGTATGTGGTTTATGTACTTGAAATCTTGCAAGTTTGAGACAGAAAAAAGACACCATCAATCCTACCATCATGTAAAACAATTACAGGCTTTCGTTTTACACTCACTTGGCAGGACGGTAGTACCTCCCTGGGAGGTTGCTGTCTACCAACCTACTACCTACAAAATAAATATTTTTTTTTTTTTTTCCATCTTACTGTTGGTTCCAAACAATTGTCATTTATCCATGAAAAAATGAAACTACTATGAGTTTTCTACTCATAGTAGTTTTCTACTCATAGTAGGTTCTCTCAATATCTGGCAGCAATTTTCATTGAAAACTTTAAAAGATCATTTTTCAAACTTAATTTTTATATGCATTTAGATGAGAAAAATATGGTTTATGAGAATGCAAGTACTTACTGTGTTTTACATTTTAGTTCCTGGAAGGTATGCAGTTAAAATACAACAAAGCAGCAGAGAAGGCAGGAGTTCATATTGTTGGTGCTTGTGGTTATGACTCCATTCCTGCAGAAATGGGCATCTTACACATGATCAAGAATTTCAAAGGTATGACTCTTTGAATGCTTATTTTCCTAGTAGTTCAGTATTTCATAGGATATCTTGAATTACAGTATGCTAAAATACCATATTTTCTTACACTTAAGGCACTTTTTTTTTTTTTTTTTTTCAAAAAAAGTCTCGGAAAAATCACCCTGCACCTTGTATGCTCAAGGTGAGAAACAAGGGTTGGCTTTGGGTTACTGGCTAATGGGGGTTTCAAAGCTACAGTACCAGTAAACTGAACTCCAAACACCTCCCCCATCCCGTGAAACTTTCCCAGTGATTTAGCAACAATTATCAATTATAGTTTACATATTACCAGTACCATCTGTAAACAACAGGTAGACTTTCTTGTTTTACTGGTTGATGGTGGAGCAGACGACATTTTGTGCAAGCTCGAGCTTGTTGGAATAAGACAGATTTTGAAGTTATGATACTTTAATATTCTCATTCTTTTAAGATGAATAAAAATGGCTTCTCACTTTTAAGATGACTAAAAATATTTTCTGTTCTCATTTCCTCATGTTTTAAAAATTTATTAAAAACTTCCCAAGTTGTAGAATGTTTCTACTAAAATGATCTAACTAAAAATTTTATCTTGAATATTTTAGTGTTTTCTCATGACCCTCTTCCCTCTGATGTCGTAGTTTGCATTTCCATATTTGTTTACACCAGGTGGTGGTGCCTAGTATTAGTGGTAATTTCTCTCTGGGATGCTTGTCCTCATTTTATTCTGCCCGCTGGGCACATCAACAGAGAGGCATCATTTAACAGCTCCATTTTTCAGGTAGGCCTAACAAGTACTGCATTTTTTTTTATTTTTCCCAGAATATATGTAGGTAGTAGGTTGGTAGTCAGCAACCACCCAGGGAGGTACTACCGTCTTGCCAAGTGAGTGTAAAACGATAGCCTGTATTTGTTTTACATGATGGTAGGATTGCTGGTGTCTTTTCTGTCTTCATAAACATGTAAGATTTCAGGTACGTCTTGCTACTTCTACTTACACTTAGGTCACACTACACATACATGTACACGTTTATGTATACACACTCATCTGAGTTTTCTTTGATTTTTTCTTAATAGTTCTTGTTCTTATTGCTTTTGGATTCATATCCATGGGGAAGTGGAATAAGAATCTTTCCTCCGTAAGCCATGCCTGTTGTAAAAGTCAACTAAAATGCCGGGAACAATGGGCTAGTAACCCCTTTTCCTGTATAGCTTACTAAAAAGAAAAAGAAGAAAACCGTCAAAGTGGGATGTTTGAATGTGCGTGGATGTTGTGCGAATGATAAGAAAGAGATGATTGTAGATGTTATGAATGAAAAGAAGCTGGATGTCCTGGCTTTAAGTGAGACAAAGCTGAAGGGGGTAGATGAGTTTCAGTGGGGAGAAATAAATGGGATTAGGTCAGGGGTTTCAAATAGAGTTAGAGCTAAAGAAGGAGTGGCAATAATGTTGAATAATCAGTTATGGCAGGTAAAGAGGGAATATAAATGTATAAATTCAAGGATTATGTGGAGTAAAATAAAGGTTGGATGTGAAAAGTGGGTTATAGTAAGTGTTTATGCACCTGAAGAAGAGAGAAGTGTAGAGGAGAGAGAGAGAGAGATTTTGGGAAATGTTGAGTGAGTGTGTGGGGAGTTTTGAACCAAGTGAGAGAGTAATTGTGGTTGGGAATCTTAATGCTAAAGTGGGTAAAAATGTTGTGGAGGGAGTAGTAGGTAAATTTGGGGTGCCAGGGGTAAATGTAAATGGGGAACCATTAATTGAGCTATGTGTAGAAAGAGGTTTGGTAATAAGTAATACATATTTTATGAAAAAGAGGATAAATAAATATACAGTGGACCCCCGGTGTTCGTCCTGCTCAAAACAGGCCCTTTTATGTAAGTTTATTTTTTTAAATGCTTTTATAAGTGTAGTTTTGGGGGTCTAAAAAGACTAGTCTATGTTACATTATTTCTTAAGGGAATAAATTCGGTTGGTAATGGCACTTGAACAGCATTCTGTTACGAAAAATGGACGAACACCGGGGGTCCACTGTACAAGGTATGATATAGCACATAAGGAAAGTAGTTTGTTGGATTATGTATTGGTGGATAAAAGGTTGATGGGTAGGCTTCAGGATGTACATGTTTATAGAGGGGCAACAGATATATCGGATCATTATTTAGTTGTAGCTACAGTTAGAGTAAAAGGTAGATGGGACAAAAAGAAAATGGCAGCAGCAAGTAAGAGAGAGGTAAAAGTGTATAAACTAAGGAAGGAGGAAGTTAGGGTGAGATATAAGCAACTATTAGCAGAAAGGTGGGCTAGTGCAAGTATGAGTAGTGGGAAGGGGGGGGTTGAAGAGAGTTGGGATAGTTTTAAAAATGCAGTATTAGAATGTGGGGCAGAAGTTTGTGGCTATAGGAGGGTGGGTGCAGGAGGAAAGAGGAGTGAGTGGTGGAATTAAGAAATAAAGGGTGTGATAAAAGAGAAAAAGGTAGCTTATGAGAGGTTTTTACAAAACAGAAGTGTTAATAGAAGAGCAGAGTATATGGAGAGTAAAAGAAAGGTGAAGAGAGTGGTGAGAGAGTGCAAAAGAAGAGCAGATGAAAGAATGGGAGATGCTCTGTCAAGAAATTTTGCTGAAAACAAGAAAAAAATTTGGAGTGAGATAAACGAGGTAAGAAAGCCTAGAGAACGAATGGATTTGTCATATAAAAACAGAGTACGGGAGTTAGTAGATGGGGAGCTGGAGGTATTGGGTAGATGGCGGGAATATTTTGAGGAACTTTTAAATGTTGCTGAAAAAAAGGGAGGCGGTAATTTCATGTACTGGCCAGGGAGGTACAACATCGTTTAGGAGTGAAGAAGAGCAGGATGTGAATGTGGGGGAGGTGTGTGAGGCATTACGTAAAATGAAAGGGGGTAAAGCAGCTGGAACTGATGGGATCATGACAGAAATGTTAAAAGCAGAGGATGATATAGTGCTGGAGTGGTTGGTATTTTTGTTTAATAAATGTATGATAGAGTGGATAGGGGAGCAATGTGGCAAATGTTGCAAGTGTATGGAATAGGTAGTAAGTTACTGAAGGCTGTAAAGAGTTTTTATGAGGATAGTGAGGCTTAGGTTAGGGTGTGTAGGAGAGAGGGAGATTACTTCCCGGTAAAAGTAGGTCTTAGACAGGGATGTGTAATGTCACCATGGTTGTTTAATATATTTATAGATGGGGTTGTAAAAGAAGTAAATGCTAGGGTGTTGGGGAGAGGGGTGGGATTAAATTATGGGGAATTAAATGCAAAATGGGAGTTGGCACAGTTACTTTTTGCTGATGATACTGTGCTTATGGGAGATTCTAAAGAAAAGTTGCAAAGGTTAGTGGACTAGTTTGGGAGAGTGTGTAAAGGTAGAAAGTTGAAAGTGAATATAGATAAGAGTAAGGTGATGAGGGTAACAAACGATTTAAATAAAGAAAAATTGGATATCACATTGGAGAGAGGGATTATGGAAGAAGTAAATGTTTTCAGATATTTGGGAGTTGACGTGTCAGCGGATGGGTTTATGAAGGATGAGGTTAACCATAGAATTGATCTGTAGGGGAAGGAAGGCAGGGTAGGGGTCGTCCTAGAAAAGGTTGGAGGGAGGGTGTAAAGGAGGTTTTGTCGGCGAGGGGCTTGGACTTCCAGCAAGCATGTGTGAGCGTGTTAGATAGGAGTGAATGGAGACGAATGGTTTTTGGGACATGATGATCTGTTGGAGTGTGAGCAGGGTAACATTTTGTGAAGGGATTCAGGGAAACCAGTTAATTGATTTAGTTGGACTTGAGTCCTGGAAATGGGAAGTACAATGCCTGCACTTTAAAGGAGGGGTCTGGGATAGTGACAGCTGGGAGGGACTATTCTCAGCTGTCGTATCTGAGCGCCTCTGCAAAGACAGTGATTATGTATGAGTGTGGTGAAAGTGTTGAATGATGATGAAAGTATTTTCTTTTTGGGGATTTTCTTTCTTTTTGGGTCACTATGCCTCGGTGGGAGACGGCCGACTTGTTGAAAAAAAAAAAAATACTAACCAAAATTGGGGTGCACCTTATGTGCCAGAAGTAGTCTCTCTCTCTCTCTCTCTCTCTGAAACTAGAGTTGATAGACACACAAATCCTTTTAAACCAGAATCATATAAACCAGGAATTTCCTCTTAATGGAAAGCATTAATGTTTTTCTATTTTTTCCTTGAATGAACCAGACTTGAGTCCTGGAGGTGGGAAGTACAATGCCTGCACTCTTAAGGAGAGGTTTTGGGATATTTGCTGCTTAGAGCAACATCTAAACTGTCATACCTGTGCACCTCTGGAAAGTCAGTGATAGTGTAAATGATGGTGAAAGTGTTTCTTTTTTTTTTTGGGTCACCCTTCCTTGGTGGGAGATGGCTAGTGTGTTAAAAAGAAAAA
>WNWK01001307.1:0-2500 GCA_009830355.1 Cherax destructor
AGGAGAAAGAGTTGCTGGTTTTCACAGCAGTCTCCGGGACCTTCTTCAACTTCAGCTTCGTCCCTTCAGATTCGACTAGCATCCATTCGTTGGTCTGATTATCGGCGACATTGTTCCGGGGATAATCCTTGCATATACCCTTCAAACGTTGAATCTCTCTTCTAGCTTCCGTTAATTCCGCCTTCATTTGGAGATATAGCTGCTCGTAGTCGAGGGAAACCATCATCCAATCTCAGGTAGCTAATAACGGAAGCACAGCAAAGATGGTTCAGTCCACAGAGAGTACACAAGACACGTCTTCAAGTACACAAGACACGTCTTCTGCTACTGTCACCTTACTGCCACTAGCACCTTACTGCTACTGTCACCTCACTGCCACTGCCACAAGCACCTTACTGCTACTGTCACCTCACTGCCATTAGTCATCTTCAACATGCCTCCCCTGACACTGTCAGTTCGTTCCCTATATATACTCACATCCTCTCTTCACAGATAGAACTGTTTGTGACTTGATAAAACTCACTGTGTGGGGGAAACGTTATCAATAAAGGATCTCATTATACTAAAGTTGTGTCTTTATCTAAAATCAAAGAAACATTCGAGGGTGATTGAGACTGATGGTCTAAGCGATTCGGTAAGAACATTTGATACTGTAGTCCACATATAAGCGAGTGATCAACGTGTAATGAAGTTAAAAAACTACATCGTTTATATACCTCTGTAAAGTACGGGGAAATAGGGTCGTTTCACATAGCACTGTAAAGTATGGGGGAAATAGGATCACGCACCCTTTATATTATACAATCTATATAAAAATATAAACTTTTGTTGTAATGCCTTTACCTTTAGTCAGGATCTGAGTTAAATAGAGCAGGAGCAGACCTAACACATCCTTAATTAACTTTGACAAGTTCTTATACATATAATTCTTATAATTTTTTTGTTTTTTTTTACGAAAACCGATAATAATAAAAGCATATTATATTCACTGCGTTTTAGCATTACTACAAACAGCCTTTGTGAATATCTCTGGCAATTAACGACTGTGAACTTTAGTTGCTGTACAGTGTTATGCAAATTGGCTACGTAGAGTATATGAACTAACAACTTCAAACAGCAGCCCCGCCCCAGTCTTATACACAGTTCTGTCTGCAATAACACTTCTCTCTCTCTCTCTCTCTCTTTTCTCTCTCTCTCTCTCTCTCTCTCTCTCTCTCTCTCTCTCTCTCTCTCTCTCTCTCTCTCTCTCTCTATCTCTCTCTCTCTCTCAGACCCAGAGAGTCACTACCGCCCATGGCTTTTCTACGTCCACTATCAACTACAATGATTAGCAAAGTCTTCCCTGACCATGGGGAGAGCAAACTCGCCTCCTAACTGACTGCCAATGTAAACGAGGATCCTCACTTAACTGAGGAGCAACACTTCGCTCAGCAACTATCCATCTGGATGAAATAACGTATTGCTAACGAGTAGTAAGACAAAGACAAAAGGTACTGAATTAGATACCTTTGATACTCTTACACGGTAGTCAGTGTTGGAGTTGAGTGCATTTTTCAAAAACAGTATTTTTTTTTTCACACGTTGGCCATTTCCCACCGAGGCAAGGTGACCCAAAAAGATAGAAAAAACTCTCATCATTATTCAACACTTTCACCATCACTCATATATAATCACTGTCTTTGCAGAGGCGCTTAGATACGACAGTTTTGATGTCCCTCCAATCTGCCAATATCCCAAACCTTTTCTTTAAAGTGCAGGCATTGTACTTCCCATTTCCAGAACTCAAGTCCGGCTAACCGGTTTCCCTGAATTATTATTATTTTATTATTAACACATCAGCCGTCTCCCACCAAGGCAGGGTGGCCGGAAAAACTAAAACTTTCATCACCATTCACTCCATCACTGTCTTGCCAGAGGCGTGCTTACACTACAGTTATAAAACTGCAACTTTAACACCGATCCTTCAGAGTGCAGACACTGTACTTCCATTTCCACGACTCCAGTCCGGCATGCCAGTCTCCCTGAATCCATTCATAAATGTTGCCTTCCTCACACTCCAACAGCACTTCAAGTCCTAAAAATTATTTGTATCTATTCGCTCCTATCAAACACGCTCACGCATGTTTGCTGGAAGTCCAAGCCCCTTGCACACAAAACTTCCTTTACCCCCTCTCTCCAACCTTTCCTAGAACGACCCCTATCCCGCCTTCTCTCCACTACATATTTGTACACTTTTGAAGTCATTCTAGTTTGTTACATCCTCTTTACATGTCCGAACCACCTCAACAACCCCTCCTCAGCCCTCTGGATAATAGTTTTGGAAATCCCACACCTCCCCTAATTTCCAAACTACGAATTCTCTGCATTATATTCACACCACACATTGACCTCAGACATGACATCTCCACTGCCTCCAGCCTTCTCCTTGTTGCAACATTCACCACCCATGTTTCACACCCATATAAGAGTGTTGGTATAACTATACTCTCATACATTCCCC
>WNWK01001307.1:7500-150000 GCA_009830355.1 Cherax destructor
ACTCTGAAGGAGGGGGGTTAATGTTGCAGTCTTATAACTGTAGTGTAAAGCACCCCTCTGGCAAGACAGTGATGGAGTGAATGATGACGAAAGTTTTTCTTTTTCGGGCCACCCTGCCTTGGTGGGAATCGGCCGATGTGTTAATAAATAAATAAATATATATACATAATATGAGGATTATTCTATTAAAGCTAAACGGAAAATTGAATTAAAATATAATGGTGTAGGTATGTAAGAGAAAAGTGAATATTAGTTATTTAAAAATAAATATTTGTTTAATGAAAAGAATTGGCAGTAAAATAACTATTAAGAGAATGCAAAGAAAAGCTGTGATGCAAGTTTGAAAGAAGTTTGTGGCTTTAGAATAGTAGGAACAGAAGGAAAGAAGCGTGAGTAATGACAGGATAATGTGAAATTTTTGGTAAGGAAGAAAAACTTGATGCATATGCTTTATACAATTTAAAATTATGAATAAGGTGGGGTTTATAGGTAAGAATACATAGATTGCAAGAGCATCGGATAATTTATTAACAAGATTGAGTGAATATTATTCTAAGTTGTTGAATATAGACTTACTTGGAAACTCAATACATTGTACAAGTAGGAATGCTATTTCTAATTCGGAAAATCGATAGGTATAAAATAAGAAGTTTGGATATGAGAAATAGTTCGGAGTTAGATGAGATTAGGATCGAAATGTTGAATACAGAAAGGAATAATGTGTTAGAATAGCTTAAGAATTTGTTTAATACCTGAAAATAAAAGAGAAGGTACCTATACATTGCCAAATATTATATTTTTTTATATAAAGGAAAGAGAGGGAAGAGAATTTCGGTGAGATTAGAAATGTGTAAAGTTCAAAGTGAACACTGGAAAGAGGAAAGTGATAAGAGTAAAAGATATTGGGAATGAAAGATTTCCGAAAAACTTAACTTTATACAAATATGACAAGTTACATTGTTTCGTACATTGTAAAGTATTCTTTACAAAATCGAAATACCTGACGGGGCACTCTTTGACATGCCGCAATCGGCGCGTTTATGTCATATAAAACCCATGTCATGTAAATCCTTTGTATTTCCCATCCGTAATGGTCTTGTAGTCTGCTGTGACAGACCTCAGTTTATTCTCTCTCATCTTCCTCGTCAGACTTCTTGCTGGCCTTTCCTTGGTTTCACTGCGCTTGGATGACCTGTTATGTGACTGTGCTTTGGTTTTTGTGTGGTTCCCTTTTCTATGTGTTTTCGTGAGATATATCACCCACTTTGATTTTGAATCCTTACCTTGTATGCGCTTCTTGCCAGAGAATTCACCTACTCCCCGGTATTTCCTTATTATTCTTATTCTTATTCTTATAATAATAATAATAATAATAATAATAATAATAATAATAATAATAATAATAATAATAATAATAATAATAATAATAATAATAATAATAATAATAATAATAATAATACCATCACATTGTAGTATAGTCCACACCACATTATATATCACTGCCATTTGACCCATCTCTTTTTAGCTTTAAAGAAAATACTAGCACCAAGGGTTCAGTATTAGAGAAAGAGAGAGAGACAGACAGAGAAAGAGGGAATGTTTGTGTATGTGTGTGTGTGTGTGTATTATTATTATTATTATTATTATTATTATTATTATTATTATTATTATTATATTATTATTATTATTATTATTATTATTATTATTATTATTATTATTATTATTAATTAATTATTATATTATTATTATTATTATTATTATTATTATTATTATTATTATTATTATTATTATTATTATTATTATTATTATTATTATTATTATTATTATTATTATTATTATTATTATTATTATTATTATTATTATTATTATTATTATTATTATTATTATTATTATTATTATATCCATTCGGCAGCGTTAAATCAGAAAAGGTCGGAAAGTACTTCGGGAATGGATGGTAATTAAGTTTGATCCGAGAAATAATATTTCTTTGGCTCAAGAGTCATTCCCCCAAACTCAAGGGACGTCCGCCTTTTCCTTAAATGAACCCCTGGCTGCTGAAACTAAATAATTTATTTTCGGTTGTTGATGAGATTAAATCTGATATATCCCTTTATTACAAAAATATTACAATCATACTTACCTTATTTACAAGGACGTAATGAATGACAGGATGATTAGATAGTCGTGGGCTAATAGTCCTGGGATAATTTTATTTTTTCAGTCTGAAAGTGGCGAAAAGATGTCTTAACAATATCATTTATAATTTGATGTTGATATCTACATCAACTTATATGTGATATGCCAGTGTTATTGGTCTTTGGGATATAAGGTAATATTAAGCACATACATGGGAGCATAAAAATCCTTATTGTATTTGTTTTATGTCACTTAGCATGAATTGCTAATGTATTCATATAATGCACACTTTCTTTGAGACAACGAAAAAAGCTGAATAATACAATATCTTTTTCATCCTTTTGACTGCTCGAGAATAATAATATATACAAAGAAAAACAGAAAAAGAAAAAGAGGTACTCTTCAAAGTGTAAAAAGAACAAAAAAATGTCTCCACCTTCATCCTAGGCAGAGGCTGAAATACCTTCATTTGCGTCCCATTTCCTCTGACAGGGTGCCATCTTTCTCACTCAGGCTGAGAGAAACACAGAATACACACACACACAACACACACACACACACACACACACACACACACACACACACACACACAGGGGTCTGTCCTATGAAGAAAGGTTGAGGGAAATAGGACTAACAACACTGGAGGAAAGAAGGGTCAGAGGAGACATGATAACGACATACAAATACTGCGGGGAATTGACAAGGTAGACAGCGACACGATGTTCCAGAGAGGGGACACAGAAACAAGGGGACACAACTGGAAGCTGAAGACTCAGATGAGTCAAAGGGATGTTAGGAAGCATATCTTCAGCCACAGAGTAGTCAGGAAGTGGAATAGTCTAGAGAAATATATAGTGGAGGCAGGAACCATACATAGTTTTAAGACAAGGTCTGATAAAGCTCATGGAGCAGGGAGAGCAGAAACCCAGTAGCGGACAGCGAAGAGGCGGAGCCAGGAGCTGAGTCTCGACCCCTGCAACCACAATTAGGTGAGTACACACCCACACATACACAAACACTCCCTCTTTCTCTGTCTCTCTTTCTGTCTCTCTTTCTTTCTCTAATACTGAACTCTTGGTGCTAGTATTTTCTTTAAAGCTAAAAAGAGATGGGTCAAATGGCAGTGATATATAATGTGATGTGGACTATACTACAATTTGATGGTATGTTGATGCTTTCCAAGTGAGACGGTGTACTGATCCCCTAGCAATGAAGCTGTTGATCCATAGCAGTGGGATTGCATGCTACTTCCATAGCAGTGAGATTGCATGTTAATTTCATAGCAGTAAGATTGAATGTTGGTCCCATGACAGTGAGATTGAATGTTAATCCCATAACAGAGAGATTGAATGTTAATCCCATAACAGTGAGATTGAATGTTAATCCCATAACAGTGAGATTGAATGTTAATCCCATAACAGTTAGAGTGTAGGTTTATCCCATTTTACTGTAGTGAGATGGTACAGAATATTCGTTCTGCTGCAGTGAGATTTTATTGGTAGCATAAAAGTATCCCATGAGCCAGCTGGTTCATATTTCTGCTAACACATGCACACTCTAAGGGTTACTCATTCTGTTGTACATTCTGTTACACAAATTAACACTCGCTTTTGTTTCACTGATGTATAATGTAAATGTCATTTATAAAACGTTGATTCTTCTTTTCTTGTTTTTTTTTTAGGTAACTGTTTGGAAAATTTCTCTTCATTACTTGACTAATACGTGCAAGGCTTTCCGCGCTGTGTTTTCCTTTGTTAAATATTTTCTTGGGTGACATTTTATTGCCATATATATTTTTTTAATAACCATTGTGGTCAGTCTTTCCTATGAAGCACACATGAGAAGATAAGATGTGTATCAGTGAATCACGTCCACTTTCTACTCAATTTTCAGGAAATGTTAGCAAACTTACAGCTCAGAAAAATATGTTCAACTCCCAAATTTTCGAGGCCAAGACATATTTATCCCGACGGTTATGAAGAATGCTTTCAGTTTTCGAGTCCTTTCAGCAAAAGATCAATAAACGTTTCTGACAAACTGGCAAATATTTTTGTTTTAGGACTTCTTGTCAAGAACCTCAGAGACTCATTCAACAAATGATCCTTAGTCTTTTTCACAATCTAGAAACATTGACATTAATTATGTTAAGTTTTTTAATCATTATTATTTTTATTTTAACTATTATTATTTTAATTTCTACTACCACTAATACTCCTATTACTAATACAACTACCACAGCTAATATCTACTACTACAACTATCACTACTACTGCTACTACTACCTCTGTTGCTACTGCTACTACTACCTCTGTTGCTACTGCTACTACTACTAATACTGTTGTTACTGATGTTGATGCTGATGCTGCTTCTACTGCTACTACTAGATAGACAGAAAAATAGATACATAGATAGACAGGCAGATATTAGTGCATTCAGTTCACACGTAAGAGCGACCAATACAGCCACAGTTACAAAGTACATAAATATTCGCAGTGCTTATATTGGGCTAGTCAATAAATTACACTACCCAGGCCAGTATGTTCGCAACGTGAATGAATCAAACATACAACGGAGGGAAAAGAGAGAACGCAATTAAATCCAGTTCGCACGGGCATACAACCGTGAAATATTTCATTCTATACGTAAATAAATCCTCCTTTTTTTCAGGGTGCTAACAGATCAAACACTCACAGTTTACAGTTCAGTGCAGTGGTTTGTGCATTTGTAATAAATTTGGCATCTTCTGTTGATCTCCGTGAGAATTTTGACTCGCGTCAATCTCTTGGGAGAGTGCATTGATGCTGGTGAAGGACTGTTGACCCAAGGAATTGTTGCTTCCCACCCCTTCCTAGAATCAATAATGTTTACCTCTCATTCCCCAGGCGCTGTATGACTTTTATGGGTCATATAGCACAAGACTGTATTACTGAACTTAAGGCCCAAAGGGTTCATCATACCAACAGAATCATATTGGTTGTTATCGTGGTTCAATAAAAAAAAAACAATCTTAAATTGCAAAATTCAGTAATTTACCTAGACCTGCATGGTCAGATAATATTTGATGCGGCATATTGGTAGTTCTTGACACAATATGCAAATCAGACTTCTTTATGTGAGCATAAATATCATCCCCTAAAGAAGGTTTTCCATTTACAAACCTGGCTCCTTCCGAAACTCAGGAGCTTTGTATTAGGAACACTTATTATATTAAAATTATGAACAATTCTCTAATGCTCTTAACCTTAAATTGTCGGAGTCTTTTCATATACAGATCTCTGAAACAAGGGCTTAATGATAATGGAATATCAGTTCACCTTTCTTTGAATTTAAATATTTTACTATAACTTTCTTCAGAGATATCTTTCATTAAGCATTTTATAGGGTTCTTTGACTTATTTATGCAAATGTTTTATTTCAAAATATTTGCATAAATGATTTACTTGAATTCCTAAATATAAATTCTGTCTGAAAAGTCTTATTAAGTAAATAACTAAATACTAATCTTTGTGTAAGTATTCTGCATAAAAACTTAATTTGGTTCTGAAATTTTTAGTTTCATTTAGTCTCCTTGACAAAAGTGATTTACATATACAAAAGTAATGTAAGTTTGATTTTGTTATAACTTAATTTTTTATGTTATTATATTTTAGTTTAGCTACTTTATATTTATATGATATATTGATATTATTTCAAGAAAACACATTAATGTTTCTGTGATATAATTATAGATTCTGATGATGTATAAAGAAATATAAAAAAATGTAATGTTTTAAAATCTTCCTATACTGACACGATGGTATTATTACTTTTTTTTTCTCTCTCTCTCTCTCTCTCTCTCTCTCTCTCTCTCTCTCTCTCTCTCTCTCTCTCTCTCTCTCTCTCTCTCTCTCTCTCTCTCTCTCTCTCTCTCTCTCTCTCTCTCTCTCTTTACACTGGGTTTTACAAGGTTAGGTTAAGGATTCCTGACTTTAATTACAAGCTAGGAGCTGTTGCCTACATCAGCTCATTTAAAAGCTTTTTTATTATTGTGAGACATACAAATAGGAAACAGGAAGAAGTTGGAGCCATCTGTGGGCCAGCAATTTCTTTTCATCAACTGACTTTATTTCATTGATATCATTATGCTGTACGATAATTTTCCAGACTCGAGTCATCCTAGGAATAAATGATCTCATTTATAGCGATGTTCTGGAGATGGGTACAGTCAGAGTGAAGTTGCTGTTTGGTGCCCATCTTGTGTAGAAACTCACTCGCTGTCCTCGGAGTGGAGCTAAGTGTGATACTATGAAAATATTGACATTGTACATAACAGTAGGGCTGCCCACATCCCTCTGGTGTTGAAGGCTCTGGTGAATTGACAGATCTATCCAGGCTGGGTCCAGGCGAGAGATGAGGCGTCTTGCTCTGTTCTGTACTCTGTCAAGAAGTCGCAGATGAGATGGGGGCAAGCAATCCAAGAAAGTAGAATAAAATCAAGGAGTGAGTGTACTTGTGCCTCGTACAGAATCTTGCAACAGATGCGAGATACGTCGAAGTGCTGCAAACTTCCTGGCTACCTTGTTTGCAAGATTTATAACGTGGTTGTTCATGGTCAGTTTTGGGTAAAATTTCACCCCAAGGATATCAACTTAGTCCCCAGCAATACCATCGTGGTTCCTAGAGACAATCATTATTTGTGTATTCTCAGGAGCAAATGTTAACTGCCATCGATTTCCCCTGGCTGATATAGCTCCTAGCTGGTGATTGATGTAGCTTAGAGCAGCTGTCTCTCTCTTTCACCCCAACTTACTTAACTATTCCGAATCATTAAATGTAAGTACCAACTCTCAACTTTCTTCTCTGCAACATTTCTCTCGAAGTTCTAAAGCAATAAAAATTGCATAATTATTCTTAGGGCAGAATCCTTACTCACGTCATGTATATTATTTTGAAAATATTTTTTGCTGATATTCCTATAGAGCACTCAAATGTTCGTTAGTACTGAATATACCGCTAACATGGTTATGTATTTGTGAGTTTTCGATACTCTTGGCACTATATCAGCCCCAATACCATATCGTCTGACATAAGAGAGAGTAGGTCCATGGATTGCGTAATCTTCACGTTCAGTCCAGATAAATCGGTAATAATAGCTGAGAAGTAGCTTTAGTTTTTAATTTTCTTTGTGCTGATATTCCATTTACAAACTATCTCTCTGTATTCTTCTGGCTTGCTTTGGATTATTATCTTTCATCCCTCTTGTTATCTCTTTTTATGATTATTGGATTCATTCTATACATTTTCCATTTTTTTTCTTTGTGTCCTATCATTGCCTATTGAATCATATTTTAAATTTGTTTCTTGATTCTTAATGAGAATCTCAGGCACTTCTTATGTTTATTTTTCACTTAATTTCGTCGTTAAATCTCCTTCAGGATTTCTAATTTCGTCATTATTTCTATGTAGATATCTTCGTTTCTTTATCTAGATTGCTTGTGCTCCTGAATGTATAGTTTTGGTGAATTTTAGGTCTTATCTTCTTGGTATATCATTTCCTTTCATTCTTGTTAATTCCATGGCAAGTTGAATTAGAAAATCCCTCATTGTTGAGTCTTTGAATCTGGCTCTTCAAAGTTTGTAATCCTCTGTTTTCTCAACTAATTATTTATCTGCGACTGACCTCTCCTATTATTTGTTACCTAGCTCTGCTTATGCATGTCACTCTAACTGCCATTTTCGGAATGTCTATTAATGTCAAGTTCTTGAGTTAAATTTGGCTGGGAGGTGGTTGATGCAGGGAACTACTACAGTATACTGAATAACTTTTAAGTTATTTTTCTGCCTGTTCTTCACATTTACAAATAAATTGTTGAGTCTACAGTAACAATGCACGTACATTACAATATATATGTCGTGCCGATTAGGTAAAACTTGCTATTTTGGCTTAAATAGCAACGGTCACCTTGCCATATAAGACAAGTGAAAATTTGTGTATGCAATAATTTCGCCAATATCATTCTGAACATAACGAAAAATATATATTTCATTGTGTTTGTTTATTATTAAATTAATGTTAACGTATCTAAAATATATTTAGTTGGGTTAGGCTAAATTAAATTGTGCTTGTTGTAATAAGGTTAGGTAGGTTTTCAAAATTTCTCTTGGTACAAAATTAAATTTTTTACATTAACATAAATGAAACAAAATATATCTTTAAACGTATAAGAGAAAATTTTAGAAAGGACTTAATTTTAAATGAGTTCTTGCTAATTGACCAGTTTTACCTAATCGGCACGACATATATATATATTATATATATATATATATATATATATATATATATATATATATATATATATATATATATATATATATATATATATATATATATATATATCGTGCTGAATAGGTAAAACGTAAAACTTGCGATTTTGACTTAAATAGTAACGCTCTTCTTGCCGAATAAGGCAAACGAAAATTTGTGTATGCAATAATTTTGCAAATCAATCTGTACGTAACAAAAAAATATATTTCATTGTGTTTGTTTATCATATCTAAACGTAAACGAGAAAATTTTAGGAAGGACTTAATTTCAAATGAGTTTCAGAAACAGAAAGAAATCTAAATATTCTTCCTTGAAGTCTTTTTATCCACTTCTCCGAGGCAATGGGTCCCACAATTGACACCAGAGGTGGACCCATCCTATATATATATATATATATATATATATATATATATATATATATATATATATATATATATATATATATATATATATATATATATATATAATATATATATATATATATATATATATATATATATATATATATATATATATATATATAGATAGATAGATAGATAGATAGATAGATAGATGGATTGATAGATAGATAGATGTGTGTGTGTGTGTGTGTGTGTGTGTTTTTAATGTGCGCGTGCGTGAGATCGTGAATCGCCTTATCTCTTTATACTCGTGATTGTAAGGTAAAAAGTACGTCAGGTTACAGGGAGCTTAAATGAGAGAACTTCAGTATGTGCCGCACTGAATGCAGGAAAGCAATTAAGTATTTTTATCAAGTTGCGAAAGTTGTGGACGAGTTGTTGCTGAGAAGGTGAAACTTGGGGCCAGGAAGTTACAGAAACAGTATTTCGATGGTTGAGAGTTTCAGAAGAGTGAATATGTGTGTGTGTGTGTGTGTGTGTGTGCATGTGTGTGTGTGTACTCACCTAGTTGTGATTGCAGGGGTCAAGTGACAGCTCCTGGCCCCGCCTTTTCACTGGTCGCTACTAGGTCACTTTCCTGCTCCATGAGCTTTATCATACCTCTTCTTAAAGCTATGTTTGGATCCTCACTCCACTACATCACTTCCCAGACTATTCCACTTCCTGACAACTCTTTGATTGAAAAAATACTTCCTAATTTCCCTGTGGTTCATTTGAGTCTTCAACTTCTCCTTGTTGCTGTGTCCCATTTCTGGAACATCCTGTCTCTGTCTACATAGTCAATTCCTCTCAGTATTCTATATGTCATTATCATATATCCCCTATCTCTCCTGTCTTCTAGTGTCGTCAGGTCGATTTCCCTTAACCTCTCCCCGTAGGACATGCCCCTTAGCTCCGGAAGTAGTCTTGTTGCAAATTTTTGCACATTCTCTAATTTCCTTACATGCTTGGCTAGGTGTGAGTTCCAAACTGATGTTGTTTACTCAAATATAGGCCTGACATACACGGTGTACAGCTTCCTGAACGATTACTTATTCAGATGTCGGAAGGCTATTCTTAGGTTTGCAAGGCGCCCAAATGCTGCAGCAGTTATTTGGTTGATGTGCGCCTCAGGAGATGTGTCCGGTGTTACACTCACCCCAAGATCCTTTTCCTTGAAGGAGGTTTTTAGTCTCTGGCCCCCTAGACTGTACTCCGTCTGCAGTCTTCTTTGCCCTTCCTCAATTTTCATGACTTTGCACTTGGCAGGGTTGAACTCCAAAAGCCAGTTTCCGGACCAGGCTTGCAGCCTGTCCAGATCCCTTTGTAGTTCTGCCTGATCCTCGTCCGGTTGAATTCTTCTCATCAACTTCACAACATCTGCAAACAGGGACACTTCGGAGTCTATACCTTCCGTCATGTCGTTCACAGACACTAGAAACAACACAAGTTCTAGGACTCACCCCTATGGAACCCCGCTCGTCATAGGTGCCCACTCTGACACCTCGTCACGTACCATGACTCGCTGATGTCTTCCCGACAGGTATTTCCTGATCCATTGCAGTGCCCTCCCTGTTATACCTGTCTGGTCTTCCAGCTTATGCACTAATCTCTTGTGTGGAACTGTGTCAAACGCCTTCTTACAGTCCAAGAAAATGCAGTCTATCCACCCCTCTTTCTCTCTCGTCTTACTGCTGTCACCCTGTCATAGAACTCCAGTAGGTTTGTGACACAGGATTTCCCGTCCCTGAAACCGTGGTGGTTGTCGTTGATAAGCTCATTCCTTTTTAGGTGCTCTATCACTCTTTTCCTGATAATCTTCTCCATGACTTTGTATTCTATACATGTTAGTGACACTGGTCTGTAGTTTAGTGCTTCGTGTCTGTGTGTGTGTGTGGGTGGGTGGGTATGTGTGAGAAGGTGTACATGGTGTCCGGTACCCCTTTATGTACCATTTCTCTTTGGCTCTTTGGTATTGACTCTGTTTCCACTGAGAATGTCTCTTTAAATAATTTAATTCCTCACAAACGTCCTTATCGTTTATCATAAACACTCCTCCTTCCTTCTTCTGTCTTATTATTTGGTCTTTCAGTGACGTCTTTCATTCCATGTGATTGTGAAGCGGAACTGTTTCAGACTTTGACTCTAAGTAATTCTCAATTGTCGCTTCGCTTCTCTTCTCACCCTTGTTTATTCGTTTCTGGTTCTTTTGTTCGTTTCATAGGTTTCTTTTGTCCTTCACATTCTGCATTTTTTTCCATGCTTTTATACATTTAATTTTTTTACTCTTGATTTTTTGGTTAAACCACGGGCTTTGTGTTTTTACCCTTTACTCTTCTTCAGGTTTTGAAGTTCTCTGCCTCCAAGCATTTTCAGGCAAGGAGCTTCAGCTAATTTCTTGACTTTACTTCTTCATTCCTTTTACACTGCAATGCATTCAGGAATTTTTATCAGCCCTTCAAAGTTTCTTCATCTGGAATCTGATTTCTCCCACCTTTTCCTCTCTTTCCTCGTCGCTAGCACCAGGTGCCTTCCGTATTCTATTTCACCTATAACAGATGCTCTTTTGGCAAATATTAGACACAGTCTTGCCGCATCATTCCCTCTTCTCTGAATTCTTGTATCTTTGACTTGCTGCTGAAACATGAAGTTTTCCATAACTGCCTCAGTCATCTTAGACCTTAACTTTTTCCATGTTGGTCCCAATTCTCAATTTACATCTTTATGGTTGAAATTACTCATGATTAGTAGCTATGGGCTTTTCTTACTACTTCTACTATGACTGTGCCTTCTTGAATTCATATTCTTGTCTTTGCCCCCTGCTATTTGGTTAAGGGTTGTAGTTCCCTATTATTACTAATTTGGGCTACTTCGTCTTGATTGTACCCACTATATAGTGATACGACTCACTTCTATTTATTGCTCTCATCTCTTCACAACTCCATTGATGTCTAGTTAGCAGTGTTACTCGTCCACCTTTCCAGTTTTTCTTTCTTTCTTTTCTAATTGATATCCTGCTGAGAATATTTCATTCGTTATCATATTAGTTACAATTGCTCTGGAATAGTCATGATGTCTGGGGTTACATTTCTGTTCATTATTTCGAGCTATTACTCTTTATTCGGTATTTGAGTTCCATTTTCGGATTTTTCTTTCATTTACTATGTAATGGTGTGTGGTGACTAGGTTTTACGGTCGTTGCTCGTCTGAAAGGAGGAAGAGAAATAAGGCTGAGGTTGGTGTATGAATTGTGTGTGTGTGTCGTGTGCTTGTTTTGGTGTGTACTTGTGAGTTCATTTGTATTTGTGTATGTATAGGATGCGCTGCAAAGGAATATTTTGTCAAAATGTTTAAAGAGTATAAGTCTATTATACAGTACATTAATATAATTAATATTTTGCAGACAGAAAGTTACACAATGAGCTTAGCTTGTTCGGGTTGTTTGCGCTTTAGAGTGAACTGCTCGGTATTAATTAATGTTAGTGTATATAACGTTAAAGTTATTTGAGAGGAAACTGAGAAAAAGTGAATCATCAAAGAGGTATAACTAGTATTTTTTCTATTTTAATTCTTTATAATTTCAGTGATCAGTAGGAACTCTGTTTCATGGATTTGTATCAAAGACATTGAACGTTATGCTGTAGTAAAATATAATTAGCTAAATAAGAATATAGGATCAAGCAATGACTTAGTAATCTGCAAGTATATTCATACAGTGTATTACACAAATTATATTTACATGTTATATTGACGCAGTCTTTTTCGTCTCAGCTCCAAACGTTTTACCGTAAGTGGAAAACAATATCAGGTACATTGCCCATTGAGATCTCTATACAAAACTGAGCAAAGCAAAAGCATAAGCTTTTCACAGAGAGCCTCTGAGCACTCTGTGGCCTAGTTGGTACAGATACGAAGCCACCAATTAAGCCCCCAGAATTCCTCAGCATATTGCTTCAGTACACTGTCTAGGCACACTGCCTCAGTATACTTCAGTACATTGCCTATTTGATTTCAAAGTTTTGGTCACTATTATTCACAAGTTTTTTTTTTTAATATATATTTGTTTTCATTAGATATAAAGTGTTCATACTGTAATGCACCTTTACATTTTGGTTTATGTATCAACATTGAAATTAATTGGTTATCCAGTAGTCCACGGTGCAGAGTTGCCTTAAATTGACTTGCATTGTATGACCAACAAATTATATTGTGACTTTCACCAATAGGTTTGTTTCAGCAGTAATTTTTTGTATTTTGCAGCATAACCAAATAAGACTTTTGTGGAAAGGTTTCCTGGCCTACCAGAGTTAGGTTTTCCATCCTATATTAAAACGAAGACTGGAACATTATATTATAATCTAACATCATTTTTTCCAGGCAATGGCATAATATTTCTTGAGAATTTTCCTGGTATACTGAAGCTTTAATCCATATATAACATAAATCTGAATATAATTTTTATTTGTTTTCACTCAAGGAGAATTCCTTTATACTGATGAATATCTCTTAATCCGAGAAATTGAAGTTATCATCCGCTTTTTAGGATTAATCTTGAGTGCTTCCTGTCCCCAGGCGTTGTATGACCCTAACAGATATAGAGCTCCCCTAATAATAAAAATAATAATAATAATCATGATAATCCAAGCAGCATAAATTATAAATATCAGTATTACTTTATATATATGTAGAATATAAATACTTAAGTTGGTGCAGTAAGCAAATTAACTGTTAAACTGCTCTCAATAAAGGCGATGCAATCGAAAACTTTTTCTAAATTTACCGGGTTGTGAAAAGCTTCAGACTGACTCCCAACATTAATTTTACACGTGCCTCGCCTCCAAAATCACCGAAATTTTAATTTACGGGTCTAACTTTCTTGCCATTTCGCCATTCTTCAACGTAGCGGCCTTTCAGAGTCACTCACATCTGCCACGGTAAATCAATATCCGCAGCGTGTACCAGTGTTGCACTTAACACATATCTCACCTTGTCGTACCAAGGTGGTGGTGTCCAAGGACGGGGGGAGGGAAGAATGGAGGGAGAGGATGTGGAGAGGGGGAAGGTGGTATAAACCTTGGCAATAAATACCGACAAGTTGCTTTAGAAAAACACGTAAGCAAACACTAGGACATATTTATTAGAAAAACGTTTCGGTCTTGGAAGCTTGATCACTTCTAACAAGACAGTATATATAGGCGAAGAGTGAGGTGTGAGTGACGCATGGCGACCTGAAGAATGCCATATTGGGATGAGAACTGGTAGACGATGAGATCATGTGACTCCTGTGTTGCTGGGTAGGTGGTGCTTTGCCTGGTTGAGTATCATGTATGATAAAGTTTTAGAATTTTTGTGGTTTCCTGTGTTACATTCTATTATGTCGGTGACGGCGATTAGCGAGGCTTCTAGACACTGTCGGCGTCTAAGGTCTTGTTCGGTGAGAACGAGTTGTGCCTCATCCCAGTTAATCAAATGCCCCGTAGAGTCTCTGTGGAGGACACAGGCGTACCTTAAGTCGTCTCTGTTACTTGCATTTCGATGCTCGTTCAGGCGGATCGCAAGATCTCTGCCTTTTCTCCTATATATTTCTGGGGACAGAATCCACAGGGGATATTGTAGACGCCTGCTGTGGAAATTAGAGGTGTGGGGCTGCGTTTCGTATTGAGGTTTCTCGTAGATGACGTGTTTATGGTGGAAACGTTGATGTTACTCTTAGCAAGTGCCCGGCGAGTATTCGTGGCAACATCACCACATGGGAGCACTATGTGGATGCGATGGAGGGACTGTATATTGCGTCAAAAGTGCCTGGAAAAGGAGGGAGGGAGGGAAGATGTCGTGCCACTTCAGTAACAAGGGATGTGAGGAAAACACTGGTCCGCCTGCAGGAAAAGGGAGGGTGGGAGATAAAGAAGGATGTTTGGTCCTCGAGGAACCCATAGGGATGGTAGAAGATTATCATATCCATAATCTTTTCTCTATCTTTTCATCTCTTCCTCCTGGCTCTCGTCCATTAGCATTATGCTGCTGAACCGGATTCGTGACCGTGTACACAGTTCTTCAGAGAGGGATACTGTGGCAAGTCAGGGGGTTTCATGTTCCAAATGGAGCATACCAAACTATTTATCCTCTTTTTCCTCTTTATCTTTCTCCTCATCTTCCTACTCTTCTACTTACATTTTTTCCTCCTCTCCCTTTCTACTTCTAGTTGCAATTTGTGTCTTAATTTTTTTCTATTCTCTCATATTTTAATTATCCTTTGTTAGTCATGAATTCCTGGGCTATATACTTTCACATTAATTATTTTTGCAATAAAAAGCTTTCCGGGTAATCGACACACCATTATTTTTAGCGCTGGTGAAAGGTTGGCGTTGTTATGGTGGGTTGGACCCCAGCCCTAATGTTACTCACGACATTTATCAATTATGGACTTCGTTTTTCTTCAAATTACTTTATGCAAATTAATATCTCATCGTGGAAAAAATTACCCTCTCTGATGAGTAATTAATTAAGAATAAAAGGATAATTTGTTACTTTCATTACATTGTCAGTTTTTTCTTTTCATCTATGAAAACAAATAAAGAAAAAAAGGCACAATAGGAGAGAGAAGCTTACGACGACGTTTCGGTCCGACTTGGACCATTTACAAAGTCACACTAAAAGAAATGAGTGAGTTAGCCAGTATATATATAGGCGAGCTGGAAAAAAGACGGGAACAAGAGAGGGAGAAGAGGAAGAGGTAGTGGTAAGTACTCAGTGTAAGTAATAGTAGAAGAAATAGTGGTAGTAGAAAGTAGGGAGAGTAGTTTAGTGGCAAAAGAGAGAAAAAGGGGGAGAGAAGAGTAAAGGGAGGCAAAAGTAAAGGTAGTAGCAATAGTAGATGAAAGGGGATGGGGGAAATAAGTAGAAGTGGGGTCAGTCTAAAATCAAGAAAAATGAGCACCGGAGAAAAGCTAATTCTTAGTCCGCAAGAGGTAGGACCAAAACGAACGGGGGTTGGAACGGTCTAACAGAACACAAAAGGCCGACGAAAGAAAGGAAAAGGAACAAAATAGGAAAGGAGGAGAAGAAAGGGTCAGGTTAAGTCACGGGTGTTCTGAAGTTTGGAGCATTTGACAATGTAATGAGAAAAAAAGGAATCCACAGAGACAAAACCAGGACTAAGATTCATACTAGGAAAGTTGTGTATAAGGGATGCTTCAACAAGACGGCGACTCTGAAAGCTAGAAGTAGGGTAGACAGTTTGAGCAGAGGACCAGTCGCCTATATATATTACTGGCTACCTCACTTTTCTCTTAGTGTGACTTTGTAAATAGTCCAAGTCGGACGAAACGTCGTCGTAAGCTCCTCTCTCCTCTCCTATGTGCGGGTTATTTTGTATATATGAAAACAAATGTTATTTTATTATTATAGCGTTTCAAAAAATACTGAAGTTATTGTTAAACTTACGTATGTCATTACTCCTTCAACAGCTATTAAATTAAAAAAGTGAAAGCTGTGAATGACAGTACACAGTCATTATTATCAAAAGCAAATTAAGAGCTGGACCCACAAAGGTCAAACAGCGCTTCCCAGTACACAATAAACAGTCATTAATACTGAGGGCATGGTAACTGACATGTGTCACCACACCTTCAAGAGCAAATAATTCTGAGGCAGCAGTACAATTATCATATATCACTAAATTTAAAAATCATCCGACGCTTGGACATAACTGTCTTCATTCGTAATTCTTAAACACGTGGCTGTCGCAGATATTATTAACGTTCAACCTTCCTCTCTTAAATATCCTTTAAAACTCCTCCACCGTCTTCTGCAGCTCCTCTTCAAAATCTTCCAAAAAACATTTTAGCATTTACAAACAACTGTGAAAGCGTCTACTTTACATCAGATGTATTGTCTAAAGTCCACACAAATAGTTCCTTTCAACATTGGTGTATTCTCGTTCAAAGAAGAAAAAAAATAGGCAGCTTTTGGTAGTTACCTTACAGACAGTCGCAGACATCTCTCTATCCGATAAATATAGCGTAGGCAATATATTATCCGCCTGAAAATTTAATCGGCTTTTCATAATCGTTGCATAGATTTGGCCATGCTCGAGGTAATATCTCTTCAGTGGAGGACGGAGAGTGGAGTGGCTTTGATGCTACTGAAGGGTTCTTAATCTATGGAATGAGAGTTATTCTTCCCTTCCTCGGAACAAATCTTATTATATATATATATATATATATATATATATATATATATATATATATATATATATATATATATATATATATATATATATATATATATATATATATATATGGAAGAAACATGGCTTACAAACCAGGCTACCTAGCTTTTGAGTCATTTGTGGCAGAGTGGTATAGAGCGTCACTTGGGGAGCCTTGCCAGACTCCCCTGACATGGTTTCGAATCCTGCTGACTACTATCTCTCACTCTCTCTCTCTCTCTCTCTCTCTCTATATATATATATATATATATATATATATATATATATATATATATATATATATATATATATACTATATATATATTCTCCATGGTGAAGTGAAACATAATTCTTCCTCTGTTAGCCATGCGTGTCGTAAGAGGCGACTAAAATACAGGGAGCAAGGGGCTTGTAACCCCTTCTCCTGTATATATTACTAAATGTAAAAGGAGAAACTTTCGTTTTTCTTTTGGGCCACCCGCTTTGGTGGAAAACGGCCGACGTGTTGAAAGAAAGAAATATATAAATATATATATATATATATATATATATATATATATATATATATATATATATATATATATATATATATATATATATATATATATATATGCAAGACAACCACTATGAAAAAATAGAAGAATTCCAAGCGCTTTCGTGACTACTCACATTATCAAGGAACTATAAAAGGAAACATCAATGCATCAATGGATACCACACGACTCTTCACAATGTTCTCGGTAAGCTTTCCTAATCATATTTCTTTTGTTTCCCAGTTTTCTTCTGCGCTGATCAAGTCACATAAGCTTAAAATTCGACTTAATTTTTTTAGTGTGATGTGACTGTGAGGTGTATTCTGCCCCTTTATAAGCCTTCTTGTCATGTTTCCTTTTATAGTTCCTTGATAATGTGAGTAGTCACGAAAGCGCTTGGAATTCTTCTATTTTTTCATAGTGGTTGTCTTGCATATTTTGATATCACCTGTTTACTGTGATCTTTTTGCATATATATATATATATATATATATATATATATATATATATATATATATATATATATATATATATATATATATATATATATATATATATATATATATATATATATATATATATATACCAGTTATTAACATACAAATATGCACATGGCTAGAAGGGATTAATATGTGTTAATATTGAATACACGATAATAGTATATACATACAGATTAGGGGGTTTGTGGGACGGAGAAGAATGGGGAGAGGAGGACGGGGAAGAGGAGGGCGAGAAGTATAAGGAAGATGTGGAAGATTAGGAGGAAGGAGGAGGAAGAGAAGGAAGGAGCAGGAGGAAGAGGAGGAGAAGAAGGGAAAGGAGTAGGAGCAATTGGAAGAGAATAAGATGTAAAGCAAGTATGATGAAGAAGAAAAGGAAGAGGAAAAATAGTAGTTAGAATGAGCACCGTCACAAATCACAGAGAGAGCTGGACATCCGATGAGTAAGAAGGGGAAACTGAACAGAATAATAATGGGCAGGGAAAGAAATATTATGATAAAGATGACAATAAACTATCGGAATGAAAGTGAAAGATACCATTATTAACGTTCTCGAGACGATTGTTGAAGTAACATCTTAAATCCATCACTCAGAATACGAATACTTTTCTTCTACTTCCCAACACCGTCATCTGAAATATGCTCATCGTAGTTATAACTCAGGAAGGTTAATATACCAGGATAATCCAAGGAAGCCAAGCAGTGGAGCTGATTTCCTCTGGGGTCCTTAGGTCCTCCCTTAGGATGAAGAAAATAACTGTCGAATAACTTTTAAATGAGTATTTGCTACTAGGTGACTCTGGACAGAAGGTGCTTTGCGAATTTCCCAAAATTGCCATGGATTGAATAACATTCTTTTGCTTGAGTCAATCTCCCTCCCATTCAGCTATTAATTACCCATTTCACGAATTATTTTTAAACACCAACAAAACTGTTATCACTTTTTTTTTATTGTTTATTTTAACCTTTTCTCTACACTGAATAAAATTTGTCATTCTTCATAACATTAAACTCTGTCACTTCACTTATACATAAAAGATGAAACTCATTATAAATAATCTCTAACAAAAATATCACTGCAAAAATAGCGCTGCTGTAAATTTCGTATCGTGAAGTAGGAGGTAATAATGAGGAAGGATTCTTTTTAACATTGGACAATAGTAAACAAAAATTGGAAATGGTAAAGAGCATCGAGTAGGTCGCCTTTATTTGAAAAGAATGTAAAACTATTACATTTATATTTCTTATTCAATATGGAAATAAATTCAATAGCCATAAAATATTTTATCACAATACTCACAAGCTCTTTGACGAGACTGTCATCATATTACATCTTTTCCTAATAGCAAGAAATACTTCTCAAGTTGGAATCTCCAAGCTTCCAGAAAATTGAGTTCCGATTCTGATCCCTTAATGATTGAGAGTGAGATTTAAATTAACTTTCCAGCTCACTCTTGCTTCACAGCACGTCTGGGAGCTGAATGAAAACCAACTCTTGTCTCCAGTCTCAAATGAGGACAAACTTCACTCATTCCCACATGTTTTTCCAGCGAACAAAATTTCCTGTATTTAAAACTTACAGATATTCCATGATAAAAGTTGAAACTAAGTGTTAGCTTACACAAGTCGACTGTCTTCCAGTGTTTATTCTCACTGAACCTCCTCTACAGTATAGACTCACATCCTGCTCCTTGAAGATTGGTGAGATTATATTAATAAAGTGCTCTTGATTCAAAGAGTTAAAATTACTCTCCCATTCTTCAGATTAAACCTGATAACTACCCATTTCCCACACGTTGTACGACCCTTACAACTTTAGACGGTCCCCATTATATAATAATAATATACTGTCAAGTCGAGTGTGATATACCTTTGATTTTAACTATGACATTAAAAAAAATAACATTGTGACTTCTGACTTTCATAGCTGTCAACATTTCAATGAACTATAAATATTAATGAATGATTGAGGGTTTTTCACTAGCGAGGATTTTCAGAAAGGTAACCCATAATTAACTGGACGTGGAATTTCACTTAAGAACATTCGCTCCAGTGACTTAAGCCAGAGTGATGTCTTTGATCATCGCTGATGGCGATTACCTTCTACAACATCTTTGGAGAAAAAACTTTTCATGCACGTCGTGGAAGTAGAGAGCATTTTATAGCCGGAGGTTGTACGAAGGAAATTCTCGTGAACGGGACTGGATTCCTTTGTGGCGTGGCTGAGAGACGGAATAAAAAAAAAAGAGAGAAGGAGCATCATGTGTATATACCCTGTTGTCTGAAACCTGGAAGATTGCCTGTGTCAACAGGAAAATCTTATTCCCTATCCCAATCCTCCACGTTCTTCCTCACCACTTCTCTGAAAGACAGCGGGAGAAAATAACCAGTCTCGGGCTGGGATTGCCCCTCAAGATTACGTGCTCACTACACACCCACACCAGCATAGTCCACACAGACTCACTGCAAGGGATCTTGGAGCTCCTCGTTCTCTTATCATGCATTGTTAATTCTTTAGAGTTACCTTCATGATTCACTTCACGATTTCCTCCAAACTAAGGTCGCTCACATGCTGAGTGACCTTAGTGTCATTTAGAAGTCCAACAACTCATTTTTATAGGAAAAATAATGGGGAGCTTTTGCCTCTCGTGAAAGCTTATTTTCACTTTCAGCATATTACGTAGAACGAGTTATAAAAAGCATTTCTACTAAGATTAATTAAATTAATTTTGTTATCTGTATTATGACATAAAATTACTCACGACAGCAGAAAAGTGATAATGATAACGGAACAAAATAAAAACAGATAGGGAATGGTGTAAGTGGATCAATGATAAGGTTAGTAATGTTTTATTTTACAAGTGCTGGATCATCAAACAGCTCTAGTGCTTTGTACGTCAAGTAAATTAACCCTGTACATCTACCATATTTTTTGCCCTTCTTCTTCGTGCCATAAACTCTTTTCCCTTCCTCATTCACCACACCTCTCATTCTGTTCATATCTCACTTTATACTTTCATCCTTAACTCAGCAAAATTTACCTTCATGCTACTCCACAAAATTTAACTTTACTTTCTAGGCCATCACCTACAACTCCTTATAAATTGCGTCATCATTCCTCACGCCAGCTCTCTCGTGATCAATTCCTCTTAACAACTCATATACTGTTGCTAATTATCAAAGTTATAATTCCCCACACAGAGACTTTCGAGAAATCCTCCACATTTGTCTTTGCTTCTGTTATTTATTTCCTCAGACCCAATGTCCAAAGAAGCAGCAGTATTGATTCTTGTTATGCTTCGCAGATGACTTGTTGGATTGGGTGAGTGAGAGAGAGAGAGAGAAAGAGAGAGAGAGAGAGAGAGAGAGAGAGAGAGAGAGAGAGAGAGAGAGAGAGAGAGAGAGAGAGAGAGAGAGAGAGAGAGAGAGAGAGAGAGAGAGAGAGAGAGAGAGAGAGAGAGAAGGAAGGTAGGATTAAAATACTCTTAGCTGGAAATGTACAAGTTACACGGGCTGATGAACGTTGTGTGGTTGATAGGCCTTTGCAGCGAGTCATTCATTATAGAGATATGTATATTTCTCAGGGTATATATATTAAGAGTTTACGTTATTAGCTTTTTTGGGGGATTAAAGTATGTTAGACTGATGTATAGATAATATACAGCCCTAATATTCCTCCATAGGTTTTAAACCTAAGAAACTATATTATTTGTTGGCTTTTAAATGAAATCCATAAATGGATTTGATTATTTTTCGAAGATTTAGCCTTTCTTGGACAAATATGGAGACGATAACATATCAGATTTGAACTAAGAATAGTATTTTTAGTTTATTTACTCAAGCGTTTTACAGGGTTAGATTAAGAGTTTCTACCTTTATTTACAAGCTAAGAGCTGTTACGTATCTCAGCTCAATTAAAAGCCTCATTATTATTATGCGACATACAAACATAAAATAGGATGAAGCTGGAGCCATCTGTGGGTCAGCAATTTCATTCTGTCAACTGACTTTATTTCATCGATGCCATCATGCTGTATGAACATGTTTCAGACTCGAGTCGTTTTGAAAAAGAATAGTTTTTGTTTGCTGTCCGTCTTTTTGAGTAGAAACTGTCTTCTCGCTGTTTTGCGAAGTGGAGACAAGTATGGGACCCTGACCACAGTGGCTTTGTACATAAAAGTAAAGCCACCCACATCTCTCCGGTGTTGAGCGCCTCTTCTGAAATAATAGGCCCATTCAGGTCGGGTGTAGAGGAGAGATAAGTAGTCTTTTTTTCTCTATTCTGTCAACAAGTCGCAGATGAAACGGAGGGGAAGACAGTCCAAGAATGTGGAGCATATTCAATGTGAGAGTGCACGTGTAAATCGTACGGAGTCTTACGGCCTCTATTGTCGAGCTGATACGAGATACGTCTAAGTGCTGTTAGCTTCTTTTCTGTCTTGTTTACAAGATTTACTGTGTGGTTCTTCATAGTCAGTTTGGAATAATATTTCACAACAAGGATATGAATCTCATCTTCGGGTTCCAGCACTCTCCCATTCATTCTTTCCACTTCTCCAATATTTCTTTTATTCTTTTCACTGAATCTTCTACCCCAGTGCCAATTTTTTGGGAAAGGAGTTAACGGGTTCATACGAACATCGTATCCTATACCAACAATATTTTTTCTACACCTTCAGGAAGAGAAGAACGTTTATCGCTGTAGATAATACAAGGAGAGAAAGTAGCGTGAGCACCCATCCTAATTTTATAGCGAACCCTTTTTAATGTGACTCTAAGTATCTATTTCCGAACTTTTCCTCTCTACAGAAATTATTTTTCCAATTTAAAGTTAGGTTTCAATCAAGACACGTATTATGTGCTGTGTTGGAATGGGTTGCCCATGAACGTGACGAGGTTACATTGTTGAGAGGACCGAAAGATATCGGTGTCTGATGTCCGAGATTCTCTAGTATCTGAGACTGGAGACGATGTGCAGAATAGGCTGTCAACCAGAAAACCAGACCGTCATATCCTGGCCCTGCTTAACTAAACTTTATGGTGGAAGAAACGCATTCATGATAGAACAAGGACATTTATAGTAGAACAAAAACATTTACAGCATAGCACGACTTTATCTGTGACTTTGTTTTCTCATAACTTTTGACACTTTTTGCTTTTCAAACCACGTTCAACAGACTTTATTGATTCTTCCATGGACGACTGTGATGACCTGTCTGTTTTAATTATGGTTTTGGTGCTGTCCCCCTTGAACTTGCCATGGCAGCCTAATATTTCGAACCTTGGCTTTTGTTCTGGATTTGGTTTTGACCCTCCTTTAGTACTGGTCTTAGTCCAAGTCTTGTTTATGGTCGAAGTGAGGCGTTAAATCTTTTACCTGTTCTTGGTCCTAGTTGTGATCCTGGTCCAAGGCTCTGTATGTTGTAGTGCTGGAGTGAAAAGATTCATCCCGTTAAGAGTCTTGTTTATATCCTGTAATGGTTCTAGTGATGCCAGAATGAGAGGGATTTCCTTGGGTTTACCTTCCTGCTTTACTTTACGATTTTCTTCTAAGCATACATATAATTATTGACCTATATGTCTCTCCGTACATCCCCTTCCTCGTTTTGTGCCATAATCTTTCCATTTTGCAGTCATTGTTCGTTCTTCTTCATTATCCCTCTCATTCTTCCCTCCCTTCTCTAATTTTTACGCTCTGATTCCTCACTCTGCAAGTCATAATCTCTCTTTAATGACACTATTCACTTTACACTGTTCCTCTCATTCCATATTTACTCCCCTTCCCCTTTATTCAACACTCTTCTCACAATACCTTTTCTTTCACTAACTCTTTGTTCATTTCAATTCGCTGTGCACTCAAATTCCCTATTGTTATAAGCCTTCCTCTCACTCCACTCTCCACAATAATCCCCCTCAGTCTACATACCTTAAACAACTTATTCTATAGTCTTCATTCCTAACTGCTTTCCTCTCGTTCCACACTCCTATTCCCTCGTGATCTCTTCTTAACAACGCAAGTACAATTGCTAATTATCAAAGTTATAATTCCTTCCAGCGTGACTTTCCTTTTTAGAAATCCACAACATTTCTCTTCTGTTATTTATTTACCCAAGCCGAATGTCCTTATGAAAGTAATAAATAAAATAAATAATAGTACATAATTTGAAATAAAATAGTTTGTTTTTTTTAGGCAAGGGAAAGAGTTATATAAGAAAATAATTGAAAATAGAGATAGGTTGACCACAACCTTTTAGAAGCTGGTGGATCGTCAAGCGGACAGGCCACCCTATTGCCCTTGGGATACGTTTAATTATAGGGGAAAGCATAAGACTCACTGAAGAGGAGAAAGGAAGTAGCGGAGGATTTGGAGGACGAGAGTAAGATGGGAAGATTTAAACAAAGAAAAAAGAGAGGGGGGAAAAAGAACAAAAGAGGATCACAAAGAGAAAGGAGATAAGGTATAATAATAAATGAGAGAAGATATAAAATAAAATTATGTCTAAGATTGTTGCTAGGACGATGGCCATTGAACTCAGAAGCGGGGAGTAGGGGGCTTTCCTCCTGACTTTTACGTTGGTAGTAAGTGGTAATAAGGATAAATAGCCACAGTTAATGGATGGTAGGGACTTCTTGAGGTTTAGAGGAGAGAGAGAGAGAGAGAGAGAAAGAGAGAGAGAGAGAGAGAGAGAGAGAGAGAGAGAGAGAGAGAGAGAGAGAGAGAGAGAGAGAGAGAGAGAGAGAGAGAGAGAGAGAGAGAGAGAGAGAGAGAGAGAGAGAGAGAGAGAGAGAAAGAGGACAGACAGACAGACAGACAGACAGAGTAAAAGAGACGGACAGGCACACACACACACACACACAGCCAGGAGCAGTGAATCGACCCCTGCAACTACAGCTAGGTGAGTACACACACACACACTGGTGGGGTGGCCCGGTGGTCTGGTGGCTAGAGCTCTCGCTTCACACACGGAGGGCCAGGGTTCGATTCCCGGCGGGTGGAAACATTTCGACGTGTTTCCTTACACCTGTTGTCATGTTCACCTAGCAGCAAATAGGTACCTGGTTTGTTAATCGACTAGTGTGGGTCGCATCCTGGGGGACAAGATTAAGGACCCCAATGGAAATAAGACAGACAGTCCTCGATGACGCACTGACTTTCTTGGGTTATCCTGGGTGGCTAACCCTCCGGGGTTAAAAATCAGAAGAAATCTTATCTTTTCTTACCTGTTTGCAGTTGACGTGAAACACTAAGGAGGAGAAATACAAGAAGGCTTGAACCAGGAAAGACTTCAAGCTGATCTGGGCAAACTGCAGGTCTGGTCTGACAAATAGCTATTGGGGTTTAACCCAAGAAACTGCAAAGTTATGAAGCTTAGGGAAGGGCAAAAAAGACCTCTAAAGAAGTACAGGTTACCGGACCTCACTCAAGGAGAAGTTGAGGTGCTCCTCAGGCGCACCTCAACTGCTGCGGTAAATGCACGTCTTATAAATCTAAGAATAGCTTCTCGACCTCTAATTAAAGAATCATTCACGACGTTATACACCTTTTAAATTAGGCCAATACTAGGGTATGTAGCACCTGGTCAATCATGTCAAGAAATTGTTGACAGTGCAGAGGCTTGCAACGAAACTAGTCCCGGAACTAAGGGGTATGTTCTATGAGGAGAGGTTAAAGGAACACAACCTGATGATACTGGAGGACATGGGGACTAGGGGACGCGGATATGACAACAGCGTACAAAATACTGAGAGCAATTGACAGGGTGAAGAGAGACAGATTGTTTCAAAAATGGGAAATAAGAACGCGAGAAAACAGCTGGAAGTTGAAAACTCAGCATTCATAGAGAGGTTAGGAAGCATTTCAACAGGTAAAGACTAGTCAGGAAGTGAAACGAACTGGATAGCGAAGTGCCAGAGGCAGGATCCATACATAGCTTTAAGACGAGATATGAAAAGGCTCGTTAAACCAGAAGAGAGTGAATCTATTGTCGACTAGCAAAGAAGCTTATCCAAGAGCTGTAATTCGACCACTTGAACCACATACAGATGTATGTGGTTCAAGTGGTCGAATTACAGCTCTTGGATAAGCTTCTTTGCTAGTCGGCAATAGATTCACTCTCTTCTGGTTTCACGAGCCTTTTCATATCTCGTCTTAAAGCTATGTATGGATCCTGCCTCTGGCACACACACACACAATAGCTTGGGAAACGATGTAGTGGAGGCAGGTTCCATACATAGCTTTAAGGAGAGGTATGATAAAGCTCATGGAGCAGGGAGCGTGACCCAGTAGCAGCCAGTGAAGAGGCGGGGCCAGGAGCTATGACTCGACCCCTGCAACCAAAACTAAGTGAGTACAACTAGGTGAGTACACACACACACACACATGCACACATACACACACATACATACACACACACATACACGTACACACATACACATATATAAAAACATGTACGAATACACATACATTTACACACATACACACACACACACACACACACACACACAGACACACACACACACACACACACACACACACACAAACACACACTCAAGACTGAAAATATAATTCTTCATAATTAGGAGAGGCAGGATAGATGATGCTGACAAGTATAAAATTTTTTTAAAAATTACAATATATATATATATATATATATATATATATATATATATATATATATATATATATATATATATATATATATATATATATATATATATATATATATATATATTATATATATATATATATATATATATATATATATATATATATATATATATATATATATATATATATATATATATAGGATGGGGTCCACCTCTGGTGTACATTGTGGGACCCATAGCCTCGGAGAAGTGGATAAGAAGGCTTCAAGGAAGAATATTTAGATTTCTTTCTGAAACCATTTGAATATTCCACTTCCCCTACCACCCCATCTTTTGACTGTGCATAAACTTTATTTCAAGACAAAATACATTGACAAGAATACAATAGTTAGTAAAACAACATAGATAACAACTCAGAGCTACATGTCAAATACTTCGTCCAGCTCCCCGGCAGTGGGCCGCGTGCCCAGAATGCTGCAGGCATTTCCCCTCTGGATCGCAACATTGAGTCTCTGAAAGAGGAAGCTGGTCGCCTTGTGGTCTTTGGTTTCTATGATGAGTTTTTCATCCAGCTCTTTGAGAAACTTTAGTGCACACTTGCCCCATGCTCCAAGGGTCTCCGACCCTATCGGGATGAAGTTATAGCAAGGGGGAAGGTCTTCATATATATATATATATATATATATATATATATATATATATATATATATATATATATATATATATATATATATATAATATATTAGTCCTGGCAGACTCCTCCAGTAGACCAGCTCCTCCCAAAGAGCACAAACAGTCTCACTGGGACAAACCGATCATGGAAAAAATTGCCAACACAATGCTCACCAACGCTTCAGGAAAAGGCACCACACTCAGGAGATTTCCTTCTAGCTGTTTCCAATTTTCTATCTGGGGACTCGACTCGACCCACTGGCCATTCGGATTGGTGTTGCGCTTCGCCTAGCCGACCCCATACTCACCGAACATAGGTGTATTTGCGGCAGGGCGACGGCTGATCAATTCGGACTTCATGGCCTCGTGTGTCACACATCAGAAGAGAAGTATGCTAGACATGAGGAGGTCAATGACATCATAAAGATAAGCTTCGCAACAGCCCGTTGCCCAGCTCAACGGGAACCCCAAGTGCAGAGGTCTGATGGAAGTCAAAAGCGTCCTGATGGAGCCACTATGCTACCCTGGAAGGAAAATATATATATATATATATATATATATATATATATATATATATATATATATATATATATATATATATATATAATACTTACGTTATTGTATTGCTTGCACCGTATAACAATCTGATTTTCAAATTTTAATTCTCATGCGCATAAAATATCGTCGATATCAACTAGGTAATAGCTTGCTGCCACATCGAACTGGGTGATAATTTTGCGATGCATCCGAATTATGACTTTATATAACGAAAAAAATACTTGTGTTATTGCAGGGGAAAACGAGAAGGCAGGTTCTATTGCCCCGTGTTTGTGTGTTGGATCAAATGAAGTCAGGCTCCGTTGCCCCATGCAGGGTCCGTTGCCCATAGTTTGTGTTGGAGGAAGCGAGAGATTTTATTGACCACAAACTTATGTGTAGAAGAAATGGACAAGTTCCATTGCCCGGTGCTTGTTTGTAGGTTGGTTGATAGTTTGTTTTATTGGATTTATGCATCATAAACAATAACCTCTACATCAGAAGTCAAGAATCGTTTAATCTTAATAAAATATATGGATTAATTTAACTCGTAGCGTATATTCACAGATTTTCCTCGTGGTGTATATAACCTAGTGTGTGAGGGAGAACTAAAGGACATGTTCCATTATCCCGAGTCTGTGTGTGGAAGAACACATATTGATTGTCCGCCTCTTCTGGTATTATTCTGTTTGTGGAGAAGTGCTGATTCCGTAGAGAGCATTAAAGCGCCTGGAGAATGAGAGGAAATTCGGTTTGATCCAAGGAAGGGAAGGGTAGTTCCAGTTAATTTGATCAAGAGCCCTACGCTGGCATCAAGGTACCTTCCCTTTGAAGATTCACCTCGTCTATTAGCCGCCTCCCGCTGGCCTCAAATTCACATCGATCTGTCTTCCTTAACGGCAGATCAACCTCAGCAGGTGGACTCCGTCTTCCTTAACCTAACTCCCACGATTCTAGTTCAATTTTGTAAATCGTCTGCCACTGAGCCTATCAGTTGTGTTGTTGGGTGACTGACGTCATATAATTAGCCATCATCAATTTCAAATTCAGCCAAGTTGAAGTAAAGTTTATTGTTTATAATTTTTTTCTATTTTTCTATTTTGTTTAGTAGTTTTATGACACTAATAGACTTTCGCATACCAATGAAAAAAATTCGTTTTCCCTTTTGATAAACCTTTTTTTTTTTTTTTTACCCACTGATGTAATCGCTCTATGCTTTACGAAACTCACAAACATTGGGAAATGCGTGAAATTCATAAATAATAATCATCACTAAAAAATGTGGCTTGTAGAGAAAAATTAATATATTTTTAAAAAAAGATGAAAATAATAGATTTCGGGTTTTTTATATATTTTGTCCGGAGGGGAGATTTTATTGGTCAACACCGCTCATCATTTGAGTGAGCATGTATACATCAATTTGTAGATGCTTTACTATTTCCTTCCTTCTACTATGGTTCTGCTCTCTTTACAATAATCTAAAAATCGTATTAACGTTTGTAGAATTACCGACAATATGTGTGTGTGATAAAAGGTTTTGAAAACCCACAAGTTGAAGATTGAGACACTTATGCAACATATGGGAATCTTTATTAAGGAAACGTTTCGCCACACAGTGGCTTCATCAGTCCAATACAAAGCAAAGAGGTGTAAGGGGAGGAGGAGTTTGAGGTAATCAGTCCCTCAGCCTGGAAACGATGTGTTCAGTCCATCACTCTTGTAGAAAGTACAGCATATGGTCGAAGAAGTGGCTTATATCAGGTGAGTGGAAGCAGGAGGAGTCGGGATCAAAGTGGAACTATCCACTAGTGTAAGTAGGTCTTCCTCCGAAGGTTGGACAAGTATTGATGAAGACCTACTTACAGTAATGGATGGTTCCACTGTGATCCCGCCTCCTCGTGTTTCGACTCACCTGTGTACAGTGTATAAGCCACTTCTCCGGCCATATGTTGTACTCCTCCTTTCATTTGCTTTGTATTGGACTCAAAAAGCCACTGTGAGGTGAAACGTATCCTTAATAAAGTTTCCCATACGTTGCATAAGTGTCTCAATCTTCTACCGAATATATGTTAGGTAAAAAGACACAAGTGCAACTAATTTGACATTATGTGGTAACGTTTCGCTCTCCAGGAGCTTTATCAAGCCGTTGCCATGATAAACCTCCTGGAGAGCGAAATGTTCCCACAATAAAATGTCACATTAGTTGTACATGTGCCCTTTTACCTAATCTAAAATTCGTGTACTATACTGAAAAATTGTTCTCTCTCTTTGGGTTATCGTAATGATAAACTGCCATCTCCATCCGTTTGTTCTGATCATTGCTATTTTAGTCTCTCCTTGTCCCTCCAGTAAGTGCCACAGTGTATTTTCACCAAAGAACAACTTGTAATATTCTTGAGGCTCAACATATTCTTTACAACTAAAGCATGATTGAGGAGGACATTTTAGACGACGTTCTGGTCCGTCCTGACCATTACAAAATCGCGAACGCAATAAATAAGAGTAAAGAAAATCAGACAAGTTAGGTCAAGAGGTAAGAAGAAGAAAGCTTATGTCAGGTCTAGTCATGGGCTCTGATTATTTGACAAAGGCAATCACGTTAAAACATTTTACTTGTCCACTTTTCTCAGTTCTGCTTAGTATCTCATTTGTGGGAGTCGATTTTTTTTTTTTTTTTTTGTCGCTTCGCTCTTCCACAACATAATTTAAATTTCCTTCTTCACAGTCTTTTTTTGTGATCAATACCCGTCTTCTCCGGGAATAGCTCAGTTGCAAAGCTCTTCTATTTCTGAGTTTTTTTTTACATATTCCAGAATTCACTTCAGGAGATTCTCTGTTACACTATCCTCCTACTCCAGTTACTAAATCAGTCTCTGATGTAAAACTTTGCTGAATACTTTCTTGCCATCTAAGAAAATTAATTTTACCCAATGCTGTGTGTTTGTTTAGTCACTGGAGATTTCATTGAAGAATTTGTGTTGCATGCAAGAGCGACTTTTCACCTCTCTCTCTCTCTCTCTTATCTAATATTCCATCTAATGTTGGTAGACCTTAATTACTGCGGGATGTGCAAATTTCCAGAAAAAAAAGATGAAATGAAAATATGAGAGCCAATAAGTAGTTTAATTTGTTAAGGGAGTTAATATACTGCATATTTTTGGATAATCAATTTTTCAAGTAATTAATCTGTAATCGATTATTCTTTAATCTTTAGAGGAACGGAAGTATTTATAAAAATAATAGGTTCCATCCATTATGCGACTTTCATTTCTGTAAGAGCAGCTATAGACAACGCAATGCAAATTAGATAAAAATTAATAATAAACTTTTAGGATTTTTTATAGTAAAATTGTAGATAAGATACATATGAGCTACATTTAATAATTATTATATTATTATTATTATTATTATTATTATTATTATTATTATTATTATTATTAGTAGTAGTAGTAGTAGTAGTAGTAGTAGTAGTAGTAGTAGTAGTAGTAGTAGTAGTAGCAGCAGTAGTACTATTATTATTCTTATATTACCAATCACGGAATTTATATTATTTTTAAGGTTTAAAATTGTTATCCCCTTTCACATACAAAAGCTTCTGAAAAACTATGGGTTTGTAATATGAAGTCTCCGAGTCGAGGGTAATGAACTGTTAGAATAAACAAAGATATGGATCTCACGTTATTGGAAGAACTAAGAAGAATCAAGTGAGATTTGATCACAACATTCAAGTTACCCAGACTCATTGACGAGGTGGTTAGGGAGTTAATGATATGGGAGAGAAAGGAATAAAATGGCATGGAAGGAAGCTGAAATTTTGACCACACAGTTGAATGGCATAAAATACTTGTTCAGTTAAAATGTAAAGGAGCTAGTGGAAATATACTGAATTCTCAGTACACCGATTTACATTTCAGATTTCATGTAGAACTTTATTTTTTTTACAATAGTGAGGAGGGCACGTCATATGAAGATTAAACTTCGGATAACAAAATATTCAAGTAGTGACTTATTTCTATTGGTTTATATTGCAGCTTGCAAAGGCATATATACATGCCGTCTTATCCACTACCCTTAGTATTATCAATACATAACAGGCAGGAAAATGATTGTCAGATCAAAGTTACGTAGTGAATATGTTAATAATATTCGTTCATTAAATGTAGACACACGTACAAAGGAGCTGTTATGTGCTCTTATCACTCCTGTTGGGCCCAGAGTTTCAACACAAAAGTGACTCGCTTGGAATCTCTTCTAGCTCTTCTTCCTGCCGCTCCACCTTTCTTCCTAGACAGACAAAATGACAGCATTTCTGGCAGTCATTAAGAATAACGCCTCTGATATGTGGCCATAAGAGCCCCCCCCCCACTCTCTCTCTCTCTCTCTTTCTCACTCTCTCTCTCTCTCTTTTACACTGAGTTTTAAAAGGTTAAGTTAAGGTTCCTAAGTTTATTTACAAACTAAGAACTGTTACCTATATCAGCTCATTTGAAAGCGTTTTTATTGTTATGGGACATACAAATAGAGAACAGAATGAAGTTAGAGCTATCTGTGGGACAGCGATTTCATTTGGTCAACTGACTTTATTTCGTTGAAGTCATTATTCTTTACGAACATGTTCCGGACTCGAGTCATCCTAAGATAAATGATCTCAGATGCAGCGACGTTCTGGATAAGAGTACAGTCAGAGTGTAGTTGCCGTTTGCTGCCCGTCCTGCCTGTCCTCTCTCTATCTCTCTCTTGCTCCCTCTCCCTCTCTCCAGAAACGCATAAGTGGTCACTGCTAGCCTGGATGACCGGCACTACACAGTCAACATTTATAGCGAAGGGGAGCCTGATATTTATTGCTAACGACGAAGGAAGAGGAGATGAAGGAAGCGAAGGAGGGCATGTTAGAAGGATGAGGAGAGGGAAGCAGGATGAGGAGGATGACACGATGAGACATTAGTGTTGTTCTTCCACGGGTGACGGCGCTGTTTCTGTACCTGAACTTCCATCTAGAATGAGCACTGAAGCTCATGCTAAAATCTTTCTCAAAACATCCATATTCTTCAGCAGAACAAAAACAACTTCTCCATCCTCGATCTGTCCCTATCTTTCTTCTACATCACTAGTCTTCTTTGGCATAGGAACGTACCATACTAGTGATATGCAGTGCACAAATTCAACTTGTACAGTTGGGGAAGAAAGTTTCCCGACTCTCTCTGCTGGCGGAAAGTGACTACTGGCAACTCAGGCGTAGTAAACAGAGGAGTAAAGACTATTTTTGTATGAATTAATTAACGCTGCTAGTAACGACGATAATGATTGAGAAAATTAATTGCTGGTACTCTGTGAATCTATACAAATGCAGATTTACGAATACAGACATGAATTAATTACCGTTCCGATATTATATCCAAAATTATAAAACCATAGAAATTATTTTAAAAGGTGACCGAATATATTGAAAGGAAAATGTTGTGATGACTGGTCCATAATCGTCGTACATCAGTCATGTGTACTCATGTGACGCATAATTTTAATGGAGGGTTGGGTGAATGTGTGAGGATTGGTCTACACTATTATGATTTACAAAATACTAGTAATTTGTTTAACATATATAATAATACTCCACTAACCAAGGTGTGATGTAAAATAAAGAATGTTGTAGTTACTTTTCATGCTAATATGTAACTCATATATATAATAGGAATCCTCGTTCTGTCGTTTTGTCTTGAAACTAGAGACTCATGAGTTGCATAGTCTATCGATAAGTGCCTTTGACAAATGGTAGCTAACACACAGGCCTGGACTGGCCATTTTTCCATTGAAAGAAGACTCACTGCTCAAATTGGCTGGTGGGTATTTCACAATTTCAAGTAAAAAACTCTGCAGAAAGAAATTTAAACGAACACTAACATACTATGCATATACTATTGAAAGAGCTGCAATGGGAAATGAGGATAAGCTTTTTTCTGCCTGGATATTACTGAGGAACGGCATAACTAATTACAACTAATTATAAAACTGCTAAGTAAAGCAAATATAGCTAATACTCAAAGTTTCAGGTTCTATATTAGTGTTGGTAAGTGAGATATATACCTGAGTGAAAAACCAGCAGCAACAGGCTAAGGCGCACCAGCAGCAGCAGGCAAAAATTCAGAAGCTGCTGGTGCGGCTCTTCATCTTCAGTTCGTTGCCTGAGGTGGCTGACGAAATGAAGGGGTTGTTTAGCTCGCGCTGATGGACGAGAGTTGTTTACTTTTTATCCGAATAACTGCAGGAGATTTTATGGATCCTTGTGTTGTTACTGAGAGCTTCAAGTACAACAGAAGTTGTGTTGTTACTGAGAGCTTCAAGTACAACAGAAGTTGTGTTGTTAGTGAGAGCTTCAAGTACAACAGAAGTTGTGTTGTTACTGAGAGCTTCAAGTACAACAGAAGTTGTGTTGTTACTGAGAGCTTCAAGTACAACAGGAGTTTACGGCAATAAGATTTTTAGACACGAAAAGCTCTCCAGTGCATAATTAATCAAGACACGGGTGCTTGATTAATAATGCACTGGAGAGCTTTTCAGTTTCTTAACAGTGCATTAAGAAGAAGAATTCAGTTCCTTAGCTAAGAAGAGAATATAGAGAATTGATGGCGATTTAGGCACCAGGACATGTTAGATTGTGTTGATGGCTTCAAGGAACTGGAGCTACCCTTCCTTTCCTTTAAGAAAGTCTGATTGCCTCTTATTCCTGAGTCAATGTTCAACTCTTACGGATTTGGCGTTTCACAATGAACATAAGTGTTTCTTTTAGCATTTGGTGCATTGTAATCTTTGTGTATTCTATCGGTGGGCTTAGGACCTAGTGATACCTTTGGTCGCGCATTAGGTACCAAGACAAAAGTTGTGTCTTTGAATTCTTAGGTGTTAGAACTTCAGATATCTTGCATGTAGAAGATATCTATCAGATATCTTCAAGATGCAAGTACGTTCTAGGTTCATGGGATACAAGAGGACTGTAATGTTCTCGATCTCTACTGAGTATCTGATGATACTGATATGTTAATATATGCTTGATGTGGTTCAATTTTTTTAAGTCTTTTTTTTTACACCAAGTCTTTTAATCCATATATTGATAGTTTATTCATTATTTAATTAAATGTAATTGTCAGTTCTGGAGACACCATGACCTATGGTTCCAGCACATTTGAAGTCTATGTTTACAACTGACCCACAAATTAAAATTAGTGTACGAGTTACTTTTTCCAATAAAAACTTCCAAATCTATGGGCACATATGATTTGAAAATATAAAATATATATATATATATATATATATATATATATATATATATATATATATATATATATATATATATATATATATATATATATATATATATATATATATATAATATCCACCGGTTAGAACGAGTAAATATTGCACAACAAAAATACTTCAAAAAGTTGTGTGGGAAATATGGGTTGGTAAAAAACAAGGGAAATATATTGGAGGTGGATACTAAATGGATGGGTGTTATGGGAGGACTATGTGATGAGGGGGTGGGTCTATGTGGTTACGCGTAGACGTATATTAAACAAATATTTGTGAGTAAAACACTGGAGGAGGGTAAGCTTGTGAGAGCATTTTACACTTGGTAAGAGAATATGATATTCTATGTATAAGTGTTCTTTCGCTGCCGTTCACGGGGTGGATATGGGATACACAGCAAATTAGCTGCTTTAACATCCAAACAGCATGCATTATTTTTATATAGGGTGGGAATCCTGCAGTGGTCTAAGGATGTAATGATGTGATGCCTAATTTTTTTATAAGGTGTACTAGTAAGCCAGCGAAAAACCTGTCACATTACTATAAGCTCAGCTGAGTAGGTCATTATTTCACTATAACACGTGTTAGAAGAAATTTCCATGTGTATCCTGATAAAGAAAACACGTCTACCGAGTCGAAGGCAAATGTCTGAATTCAAGTTGGAGCACATGGCTAAAATTGTGACTTCAGTTATTTATGGAATTCACAGATTGGGTGCGAGGAATGTGCTGGCAGTGTGCTAACGTCTAGGTGTGCAGATTTACACAAAGGTGATCAAGGTCAGAAATTCCGAGAATAGGTGGTACAAAAACTACATTTAATTGCAAGATTTAGCTCTGGGAGGGGGTATATTAAGCCTCCCATGCCTTACTCCACAACTCCATCTTTCTAAGCATCGTTTATCTCCCCCACCATCGAACACTCCCTTCATCCTCTTCATAACCTAATCCATCTGTCCTCCACTGCAACACTCCACCAAGGTTACCTTGCACCCTTTTCTTCATCTCTTTTCTACATGTCTCCCCTCTATCGTTGCCTTCCTCCCTCCCTCTCCAGAGCCAGGGAAACGATGTCATTTCCATAAGACAGCCCATGGTGCAAAATTGAAACACGAAAATTTTTAAAAGGAGTGGGGGGAGGATGTAGGGATGAGAAGAGGATGATGGGAAAAGAGGAGGATGTGCGGAAAGAACAGACGATGTAGTGAAAGCTGAGAGGATGTAGAGGAGGTGGGGGTGAAAGATTTGTGAGAGGAGACTGAAAACGGATATCTTGTTGAAAGGGATGGAAAGGGGACTGTTAATTGTTTTAGTATTACAAAGAACTGCAAAAGGATGAGAGAGAGAGAGAGAGAGAGAGAGAGAGAGAGAGAGAGAGAGAGAGAGAGAGAGAGAGAGAGAGAGAGAGAGAGAGACAGACAGACAGACAGACAGACAGACAGACAGACAGACAGACAGAAAGACAGACAAACATAGACAGACAAACATAGACAGACATACATGCAGACAGAGACAAACACAGTCAGACACGAAAAGAGACAGCAGGGAGGGAGGTGGGGGAGATGACGAAGTTCCTATCCAGGAAGTGCCATGAACCAGAGCAAAATTCATATCATAAAGGAGATGGAGCATCGGACAGAATTCATGGTTCCTTCAAAGATGCAGAGCCGCTTAGTTAAAAAATGCTAGGGTATGAAAAACCCACAGAGGGAGAGGACTTCAGAGAATACAGGAGCAAGAAGTTCTGAAAAACTCGAATAAACAAGAGTGAGTAGAGAAGCGGAGTCGCAATTTGAAACTGACATACAAAGGCCAAAACTGCTACATAGCCTCGTTAAAATCAAAATAAGCAAAGAACTAGGAGATGTTATCTTGTTCAGTTGGTTATGTAGCGTAACAAACTCTTTATCTAACCACTCGAGAATGCAAGTTCGCCATGTCACAGGAACTAGATCCAATAAGCTTAGTAATTTTTTATGTTGAAAATTTTAAACATACAGTTTATTTCAAAAACCCTCAAGCTACCAGTTGCAACGTAAACCATAATGCATAGCTCCTGACGAAGGACAGATGGGCGATAGGTCTAGAACTAGTTTTCCATCCCTTAGTGGCTTGTTTTGCACACACACACACATATATGTATAAAATTTTTTATATATATATATATATATATATATATATATATATATATATATATATATGTAATATGATTTAGATATTACAAATAGGACTTAAATATGCTTCGGAGATTAGCACAAATTTAAACAGAATGGCAAAGCAAATATCCAGTATACTGAATCCTTCTCCTAAGATAAGGTACATTGAAAAAATTAACCGACAAATATACTGAAAGATTAGTTATACCATGAGAAGAAATTTATGTAAATAAAACTAAGAGCCAGGGCAATGGGAAACAAGAAAAAGCTAAAATCGGGTAAAGTAATAAGAATATTTGAGAATTTCCACATTACTTAAAAAGAAACAAGAAACTTTAGAACAGAACGTGGGCTAAGGTTCATGTTTGGGATAGTGTGCGTGACTTCTGATTTGACAAGACTTCGTCTGTAAAGGCTCAAAGAGGGATTAATCATTTTTCCATAGGTTAGCTTATTTGATGACTATATGCTCTAACATGATAAAAAGGGAAGAGAAGTGACCTGATTCGTAAATGTATTGGAGAAGGGCAATAGGAGCATGAAATATAAACACTTGAAGTATCGGTGGTAGGATATAATGAATTATTTATACTGTTAAATTTAATGTATAGAAGACACAGGGTTTTACTATGATTCTGTAAAGAAAAAAATATGAAATTTTAGTTTAAAGAAAGAACTTCACTTAAACATGATAGTAGACAAAGTTCATGAAATTGCGAGGATGACCAAGACGTGAAAATTAACTGTGAAGAATTAAAATTTCAAAGTATAGAAACTAGATAACATAAAAGCGGATTGCCTGGATGAACATAGAAGCAAGAACCCTTTTTTTATTACAATGGGTACTGGAAAAGAATAGTAAATGAGTAGAAAAACTGATGAGCAGTGTAATGAAAGCAACTATTTAGGGATTATAAAAACAGATCCATAAAATTAGTAAAACTAGCAGAAAGTACGCGCATCGCATTGGCAAATAAGCCAATAATATTGCTCAGTAGGCATAATATTGCTCAGTAGGCATACTGTAGTATTTTTTCTATTTTTATGTAATTTTCATTTTAATATGGAAAAAGAAATCTTCTAAATGAAAATTCTTCCTCACATGTGGAAGTGAACTATCACTGTTCTCTGTATTTATGCTACTTCATATAGCGATGGTATACATGTGAATAATTCATCAACATGTTACTTAACACTAGATAATATACATCAATGACACACTCAAGCATGGACACAAAAACAAAATTATAAAGAGTTGAGAATATTTCTGCCTCACACTAAGGCTCTTTTCAGTCTGTTGAAGTGAATGAGAGAGTGAATGAGTCAGTCAGCCAGCCAGCCAGTCAGTCAGCCAGCCAGCCAGTCAGTCAGCCACCAAGCAAGCAAGTTAGCCAGCCATCCAGCCAGCTAGCCTTGAGGGAGGTTGACATTGGAGCTAAGTCGAACACAGACTCTTAAGTGCTCCATTTTATCTCCTAATTCACCACTATAACATATATTTTAGCTTTTCCTCCTACACACCCTTCAGGTTTTTCCTCCTCCTCTTCCTCCACGGTCTACAAGGAGGTTTATCTCCCTCTAGGCTTCCGACAGCACTCAAAAGACGACCAACACAAACATGCCTTGGTTTGTGTGTGTATATACGCACCCTTTTGTGCCGGTGGGGTGTGGGTGTGTGCGTGTGTGTGTGTGCTCTTGCATCTGCGTGCACTAGTGTGTTAGTTACCATCTGTCAAAGGCACTTGTCGGTGAGACACTTGGCATGTGTGTGCGTGAACTCACCTATTTGTGGTTGCAGGGGTCGATTCATAGCTCCTGGCCTCGCCTCTTCACTATTCGCTACTATGTTCTCTCTCTCTCCCTGCTCCATGAGCTTTATCATACCTCGTCTTTAAACTATGTATGGTTCCTGCCTCCACTACTTCGATTGCCAGACTATTCCACTTCCAGACAACTCTAAGACTAAAGAAATACTACCTAACAACCCTTTAACTCATCTGAGTCTTCAATTTCTAATTGTGACCCTGTGTGTGTGTGTGTGTGTGTGTGTACTCACCTATTTTGTACTCACCTATTTGTGGTTGCAGGGGTCGAGTCATAGCTCCTGGCCCCGCCTCTTCACTGATTGCTACTAGGTCCTCTCTCTCCCTGCTCCATGAGCTTTATCAAACCTAGTCTTAAAACTATGTATGGTTCCTGCCTCCACTATGTCGCTTTCTAAGCTATTCCACTTCCTGACAACTCTATGACTGAAGAAATACTTCCTAACATCCCTTTGACTCATAGGAGTCTTCAACTTCCAATTATGACCCCTTGTTTCTGTGTCCCCTCTCTGGAACATCTTGTCTCTGTCCACCTTATCTATTCCTCGCAGTATTTTATATGTCGTTATCATGTCTCCCTAACCCTCCTGTCCTCTAGTGTCGTCAGGCCGATTTCCCTTAACCTTTCTTCGTAGGACAATCCCCTTAGCTCTGGGACTAGTCTTGTTGCAAACCTTTGCACTTTCTCTAATTTCTTGACGTGCTTGACCAGGTGTGGGTTCCAAACCGGTGCTGCATACTCCAGTATGGGCCTGACGTATATGGTATACAGAGTCTTGAATGATTCCTTAGTGAGGTATTGGAACGCTATTCTTAGGTTTGCCAGCCGCCCGTATGCTGCAGCAGTTATCTGATTGATGTGTGCCTCAGGAGATGTGCTCGGTATTATACTCACCCCAAGATCTTTTTCTTTGAGTGAGGCTTGCAGTCTTTGGCCACCTAGACTATACTCTGTCTGCGGTCTTCTTTGCCCTTCCCCGATATTCATGACTTTACATTTGGCAGGGTTAAATTCAAGGAGCCAGTTACTGGACCAGGCTTGCAGCCTGTCCAGGTCTCTTTGTAGTCCTGCCTGATCCTCGACTGATTTTATTCTTCTCATTAACTTCACATCATCTGCAAACAGGGACACTTCTGAGTCTATCCCTTCCGTTATGTCATTCACATATACCAAAAACAGTACAGGTCCTAAGACTGACCCTTGTGGAACTCCACTCGTCACAGGTGCCCACTCTGACATCTCGTCACGTACCATGACTCGTTGTTGCCTCCCTGTCAGATATTCTCTGATCCATTGCAGTGTTTTTCCTGTTACGTGTGCCTGATCCTTTAGCTTTTGCATTAACCTCTTGTGAGGAACTGTGTCGAACGCCTTCTTGCAGTCCAAAAAATGCAGTCTATCCACCCCTCTCTCGTGTCTTACTTCTGTTACCTTATCATAAAACTCCAGTAGGTTTGTGACACAGGATTTTCCTTCCCTGAAACCGTGCTGGTTGTCGTTTATAAGCTTGTGTCTTTCAGGTGCTCCACCATTCTCCTCCTAATGATCTTCTCCATGACTTTGCATACTATACACGTCAGTGACACAGGTCTGTAGTTTAATGCCTCGTGTCTGTCTCCTTTCTTAAAAATTGGGACTACATTTGCCATCTTCCACGCCTCAGGTAGTTGCCCAGTTTCAATGGATGTGTTGAAGATTTGTGTTAGTGGCACACACAACATCTCTGCTCCCTCTATAAGGACCCACGGAGAAATGTTGTCCGGTCCCACCGCTTTTGAGGTATCGAGTTCACATAGCAGCTTCTTCACCTCCTCCTCGGTTGTGTGTATTTCATCCAGCACTTGTTGGTATACCTCCCTATTCTGAATTCCTGGAGTCCTACCTGTTTCCTGTGTAAATACTTCTTTAAATCTCATGTTGAGCTCCTCACATACCTCTTGGTCGTTTATTGTGAACTCCCCACCTTCCTTTCTCAGCCTGATTACCTGGTCCTTGACTGTTGTTTTCCTCCTGATGTGGCTATACAACAGCTTCGGGTCAGACTTGACTTTTGATGCTATATCATTTTCATATTGTGTGTGTGTGTGTGTGTGTGTGTGTGTGTGTGTGTGTGTGTGCATGTGTGTATTTTTCTAGTTGACAGCATTTGTGCACATCACTGGGCCACTTCTATCAACTGTCCCAGTGCAAACATAATATTTATTTTTTATCTGTTCTGTGTATCAACCAAAAATCTGTGCGAAGAAAAACCACCGAAGTTCATATTATCTTTGAGGTTCTCTTTCGTGTTATTCTTCTTATCTTTTGACAACAAGAGAATGAAAATAATTCCCTTTTACTTTTTTTTTCTTTCTATTTTTTGGGGCCTTAGGTAAACTGTCTAGGTAATTTTGTATTTTTTTTTTTTTTTTTGGAGGAATTTTTTTTTTTTCTTTTCACTCTTCTCTTTCAAATAAAAGTATAAACATTTATTTTCCTCCAGCATACAGACAGCAAATAAATAAATTAAAATGATGAAAAAAGTAAATGAGAATGAATATATATATATGAAGACAACAAAAATAAAAGCTCTAATACTCAATGAATAAAATTTCACTCATTATAACAGTCCTACAACACCTCCACTCAAATAACATAATGATTAACAAACACTCCCTCATCTTAAAAGTTATGAATATTGAATAAAAAGAGTGCAGTCTAAGACGCTAAGAGAAGGTTAACTTTTAACGCTATTTTTCATGTATTCTCTTTGATGTAAATTAGTCGCAGGAGGGTTTACGCATGTAAGCGAATACGAAACTTTTTATTTTCGAAAACAGAGCGGTTTAAATATTCCGCTAGAGAAAGATTTTCTCAAATGTAGCAAGATTTTACCTCAGGTTACAAGCTGGTACTAAATACGTACTAGTAAGCGGACTTGTGGCCACAGGCGACAAATAGGGATAAAATACTTCAAGAAAACCGAAGAACCTTTAATTGTAGAGGTACACGAAGAATCTTTAGCATGTAATGAGTGTTCTCAAGTTCATTATATGTAAACAAAATGTCGTATACCTCTGTTTCCGTGTGTGTTTTTAATAAATAATTACAAGCTCTTGTGAAATTATATGTTCTTTATTAATGTTTTGTAGTTACAAGAAATGAGCTAATTACTCAGCTGTACCTTTGTTTTTGTTGAAAATTTATCGCCTAAGTTATTAAATACTAATAAAAAGCGAGCATACGTTATTTCTTCTCTGATATTCTTACACATATATCATTCTGTGAAGAAATATTTGCCAATAAGGTTCACAAATATCCTCTTATATAGTTTGAAGCTATGGGTTCTTCATCCCTATGAGTGGTGTCATTGTCATTATTCTCTCATCTTTTGTAGATTTTTTTTATTGAAATAATTTTCAATATCGTAAGGCTTTCTTTAAATACTAAATATTTTTAAATTGTACAAATATTTTTAAATTGTACAAATACTTTTATATTGTACAAATATTTTTAAATTGTACAAATATTTTTAAGTTGTAAAATAATTTTTTAATGTTTAAAACTTCATCTAACTATATTTTTCGGTGTCCCGACACCGTACCATAACCTTTTATTTCATTATATGTTTTTATCATATCGTTTTAAATGTATTTGAAAGCCTTTTCCATTGATGCATTATAGCATAAGTGCTTCTGATTGATTCAGATACAAGTGATTTTTACGGTGGAAACTTATTTAGTTCCCCCATTTATTCTCTCTTTGACGTTCTTAAAACTTACGGGTTCTTTTTATATTTTAAACAATTTCTGGCATTAATTTGCTTTACATACATTATAGTTCTGATTCTGTCTTTGGTTTGAGCATTCCTTTATGGGAATTGTATATTTTCATTTGTTTGAATATAACTTTTTAAATCATGACTGATACTTAGTTAATTGCACCTACTGATTTAATATCTTATTTGTTGTTATTCCAGCATAATTATCTTAATATTAATAAGCGAAATTCTGTAAATCCGTTTTTTTTTTTTTTTCGTTCATTTCAGTGACTTTTAATCGTTTTAAATATGTTTTTCAAATTTATATTGTTCCGAATCTTTTGAACTTAAAGTGGTTTTACTTACAATTTTGTCACTTTTCGGCGGAAGTTGTGAACCTGTGCACGATACCGTCTGCCTTCAGGAAGCAGGACAGAGTGAAGGAAGGAAACTGAAGCTTAACTATACCAAAACAAAGAAAAAAGAATGAGTGTTGCACGTCGGGCAACAAGAGGAAAGGATTTATCTGCAGAACCCTCAAAAGCGTTGCTCCAGGAGATGACTTCAGACTGTTGTTTCCAGACATTGTGTCTGAAACAGATAAACGCTTATAGTTAAAAGGCTTTGTCCGATTAAAGCCTCTAGGTACATTTACGTGGGACGACAAAAGAGTGAGGTACCTAATATGCTTATTAGAGGTAAATAAGTATTGCATTATTTCTTCTAATTACGACACGCAGATCAAGCACATATCCTGGGAATGTGTGTACAGCAACTTATTCCTGTCAGCCTGATATTGTATAGACTAGCCTGCTCATGTGTAAAACATTCGATTCATGTGTACACCCAGCCTGGTCGTGTGTACACCAGACAAGTCATATATATTCCAGGCATATGTGAACATATGCCTGGAACTACCTGTTATGAAATAGTCTTTAAATCTTTTGGGCCGTGTTGATTGCATGTTAATCTGTTCGTCCAAAAAAAATCACCTGACACTGGTCTTTATCATATGTTGACCGTTCGATAACTCCTTAGGAACTTCTTAAAGATTTTATTTTGACATTGATTATTTGTGTCTTTGATCTCAGGAGATCTGTCATTCAAGACAAGCTTACTTACTGTCGTTAATTTTCATTCTATTAATGGAATTCATTAAGATCTTAAGTCATTGTGAGTACTAAAGCGACGAAAAAAAAACGAAAATAGGTTCAGATAGGAAAAGAAGTGATAAGGAATCGATTAAGGACGAAGAGTTAAAAGTTATTTATTTTGGAAAGTTGTAATAGAAGCAGCGGATAGAGAGCGTCGGATGTAGAGACAGTGACAAGGGAAGATAAGAACAATGAAAGGCCGTTGGAATCATACAATTTATCAAAACACACCTTCCTTGAAAGTACAAGTACTTAGTAATTAAGCACCTGCACTAAGCGAATACACGCGACTATTTTAATAATTTTCGAGAACTAATTCCACAAAGCAGTTCATAAATGTAGAGGAATTGTGAACCTCCGAGTGTTGGCAAAAACTAACACTGAAATCTGTGAGACAAATTTATGCAGGTCTCCCTCGTGTTTTTTGTACCCGACAGACAAGCGTAATATATTAATGCAACGTTTGCCATGTTTTACATCACTTTCTCTTCACTATTATATCTTTGGTCAGACACTGTTTTAAGTGTACATATTTTATCGTACATACACTTGGTCGTATATTTGTTCTTATACATGTGTCTACATACTCGTTTTTTTTTGTACATTCATATCAAATAGCTAACTGAAAATAGGTAACAGGAAATTGGCAGATGCAATTAGGTAATTAGGAATGTAATACACCTAGAAGAGCGAGCCTTATTATTAAAAGCCATTTCGTATAGACATGATAATGGTCAATTTAGTTCGAAGCATCATCTAATAAAAGGCTCGTTCTGTTTATATTTGTAGTCCGTCGGCCACTTGCCATTCACTGTAAATAAGTAATTACAAATAGGTAATTGCATTTGTTCGAGTACACAGTTGTTCGTGTATACACAACACCGTTTCCAGAACTTTATGAACGTGATATTACTGGTAGTGCGAAATGCCAAAACATTCTTTCATGTTTTATAACGCGCCTGAAATACCTCTCTCAAAGAAAATGAAATATTCAGAACGATAAGAAGTAATGGAAATCTTCCTTACTCCAACTTCCTTTTCACCGGCACGTCAATTCCTCCTTCACTCCCTCCCACCATCCTCTCTCTTTACCATCCACTCTCCGTCTTTCTTTTCCACCCTCCCTCTATTTCTCGTGTATTTTCTCCCAGCCTTCTTTCCTTCCTCTCTTCTTCTCTATCTCGTTTCATATCTCTTTCAATCCCCTTCCCTCCTTGCGTTAATCCTTAACTCTTTCTCTTTTTGATAAATATGAAGAGGGTAATATGTGAATAAAAAACTGTCATGTTTGTGTTATACAACTGCGCAGCATTATAGGAGACACCTGAGTAAACACCTGAGGAGAGGAGTTAAGGATAAAGAGAGTACAGGTGAACACTTGTGCATTATGTGTAAACAAATGAAAGTAATATCAGTTCAAATTACTAAAGAAACCATTGTGAAATAAGGACATGTAATCACCGAGTTTTTTTCCTAACGTACATAGGAAAAAAAACTTTTTAATTATCGTTAATAAATCATTATAATGATATTTAATTTCTCTCGTCGGATTGACTGGCTGAGTGCAAGGTGCCCTGAAAGTTGTGCTTTGAGAACTCAGTCACGACGAGCAGAACTTTATGCTTGAGAGAAGCTGTTACGATTTATCGCAAAATGTTTTGTGAAGAGAGATCTCCGTCGAAAGATGGCAAATAAAAGAAATAGGTTAATTGCCTCGTAACCAAAACCAGGAAGTTGCTTTAATTATAAATGTGATATTTACTAGGCAGTAGTATCAGCAACTTTCTAGATGCCTATTAAACATACTCTTAGAAATTACATGATTTCTGCATAACAGTATATAATGCTTTAAGGATCATATATTTTCTTCATAGACGAGCTGATCATCTGAGTGAAATAAACATAGTATTCTTTCTACCAGGCGAATGATCTCAGTATGAGCAAAACTATGGTAAAGATTCAGTCTTTTAAGATTGATGTGAATGGACTGCATGAATCATTTAAATAGCAAGCTTTCTAGTTACTAACAATCAGGAATCCTTTAACACGTATTATAGTTGTGGTTCAAATTGAACTGTGTTCAAATTGAACCATGAGGCTTGGTCACAGACCGGGCCGCGGGGGTGTTGACCCCCGGAACTCTCTCCAGGTATACACAGTGAGATGGACCTCAGTGTATACAGAGATACACCTCTATGTGTCAATACATTATTGTCTATCGGTGTACACAGTAATATACTCCTTCCACTGTATATACAGAAGTATACATCTCTCTGTGTATATTCAGAGAAATACACCTCTCCATTTATATACACTGAGATACTTCTTGCGCTGAATATAGCCAAAATAAAATTCATTCGCCCCCCAAAAAATTAATTGGTGTAATGGGACACTGCCATTAAAGTTGTTAGATAAATTTACCTGTTGTTGCACTCCACGCTGGACGAGTCTCTCAAAGACCTTTACGCGAGCGCAGCATTTCACGGCTCACTTAGTAATTGTTGAATTTTTCGAATGAGCCATCAGAGAGCGTATTACCATTAAAGTTTTCATAAATTGGCATGTAATGCTAAATTTATGTAAATATTAGTCATGTTGAAAGATGCAAAATATTTCTATGCTGCGAGCGTTTTCTGTTATTTACTACAAAAAACAAGTCATTTATTTTTGCGATTCTCTTTTATCATCGACTCGTAAAAGGTTAATGTGAACAAGGAGTTTCAGTCTATTTGTCTCTCCTACGGACAGACTGAAACCATTCTCTCAGTATAGCTGTTTGTTCGAGCCTTAGATATTTCTTTGGGAATACATACAGAGAAAGGTTTTCACCACCTCCCTACCGACACTCATGAATTATATATCCTATATATCATAGTCAGAACGATCTCTCTCTCTCTCTCTCTCTCTCTCCTCTCTCTCTCTCTCTCTCTCTCTCTCTCTCTCTCTCTCTGTCATGTGCGCTCTCTCTTTCTATCCCGCTCTCTCGCTCTAGCTTTCTCTTGCTCTTACAAGTGATTTATTATGTTAACGTCTACGTAGCCTACCATCTCACAGAATGAGATGTGAGTAACCTTTTAAGTAGTTTAAACTTTGTACAGTCATATCTTCCGCTTGGAAAGGAAACAGGTGTCACGGTAGGATTAAAACTGAATAACTTTATAATGTTTACATTACATGTGCAGAATCTTGAATTCAGTGTACTGGTTTATACGAAAAGCTCCTTATGGCTTTCAGCAATGAGACAATGAGGAAAGTACAAGGTTTACAACTAACACGTCACATTAGGTAGGTATTTTGCGGGCACGAATTGCCATCCCAGTTGTCGCGAGGAGAGAGCATTTTACCTCTGAATCAAATTCATGAAAATTCGCTATGATGGTTGGTTAGTTGGTTTATTAAGTCTAAAGTCGAAAAACAAAACTAGGGTCATTAAGACTGCGTGTCTCATGTACTCCACCAATTAAGGATACTGAAATCCTTAAAATTAGGTATTAAAGCAAACTCACAGTGTATATAAAAAGAGATACGCACCTCTTAGGGACATATACACACCAAGCGTTGTGTATATCCTTCTCTTTATTTGTTGGCTTTAAAGTATTCTTGACCGATGGTTAACATGTGACATGCAGTTTTGATGACCCTTTGAATAGTCCATACACTTTAACTCAATCAACCAACTTCTCAGGGTTTACTGGATTGTGATAGACTGTTGTTGTACCAGATCACGTTTTGTATACCTCCCAATGAAATTCCTACGTGGGAGGTGGTTCCTTAATGCCAGTAAAGAGCTCTTGATTCAAGGAAATTGACCTTATTTCCCTTCATAGACTCGAACTTGATTGCCTCCTATTTCGCCAAGCGGTGTATGACTCTACAGGTTTAGCTCTTCCCACTGAATATATTCAAACAATAATCCCAATGTAAACATCAATACCACGGTTGATACCGACTTCGATAATCATGTAACTGCTTTTTATTCTAGCATTGTTCACGAATACGGCTCCTGGAAACTAAGAATATGTTCCTAAGGAACGGGAACAATATATCATGGAAATCTAAAATGCCTTCTGAAAATTGAAAACATATATCCTGAAAACGCAGAATGTCACTTGAAAACGAAGAACATATCTCTTGGATACGGAGAGTCTGTGTCCTGGAAATGAGAACATCGGCCGCTTTGCTGGCTTGCAGTCTCATGTGTCTTATCGTATTCACTCCAGTATATGGAGTTTTCTTCAAGCACTTCCTCATGCAGCGCGGTCCATTTTTTCACTACACTAAGAATAAGAACGTAAAAGCAAAACATAAGAATAAAGGAATTATTTTATATTATTTCCGTTCCTCTCATGTTTTTTAGTTTCTCCTATTTACTATGTCATTACCTCTGATTTTTTTTTACATGATGAGCATCTCCCTTCTAACTACTGGTACTACTACTAACACTGCCATTGCAAATTCTACTGCTACCACTTCCACCATCACTACTACTACTACTATTTCTAATACTACTACTACTACTACTACCACCACCACCACCTCTGCTACTACTACTACCATCACCACCACCAATACTACTACCACAACCAGTACTCCCTTCTTCCTTGATCTACTTTAGTACTTGTCTCTAACTATGCCCTTCTAGTCTGCGGATTAGCCTTTGGTGGAGAACCGTACCAAAGAATATGCAAGTAAACCCCTACTCTCTTTTTTTGCTTAAACACTGTGAATCACTCGTAAAGCACCAATAGGTTAATGAGAACAACTTTGTCATCCCAAAACTTATGTTGCTCTGTAAAGAAGCTTCTAAAAGTGTTAGACCAATCTTTTTCTAATTATTTTCCCATCACCTTAGAGAACATATTCGTCTGTGGCACTGTCCTATAATTTAGTGCAACGTCTCTGCCTCCTTGTAAATACATTGGACATATATTTACGATTTTTTTTTAGCTGCCCCTCCCAAGTGGCCTGTTAGAAATGATTACTCTTGACTTACTCAAGGCCTTAGTTCTTCTCTAAAAGTATCTGCGAATAATTATTTTTTTTAATCTTTCTTTAATTTTCGATTGTGTAATTCCCACTGTGTTTGCAATAGACCATTTCATCTTTGATTTCGTTCCGACCATCGACAACTATTTAAGAAATATTTTCGAACATAACCTATACACTGCTCCAGAGGTAGTTAAGGTTATAACATCTTGTTCTTTCTATAACTGCCACCAAAACATTATGCTTTTCAAGGGTTTCACATCAATTTTTAAATGACTTGAGCATAGGATATCTATTCTATCTGGAAACAATTGCCTTTCCATTACTTTTAGACTTTCTTCAAAAATTCTACTTCTGCATTTTGGAATTTATTTTAGCACATCTTTGAAATTCATATGGCTTATTATGTGTTTTACTTTAATGCATTTACAGTTTTATGTTAAGATTATTTTTTCAGTATTTAGGCGACTATATAGTTTAGGTTTTTTTTTTCTTGTGGAAACATTTATAATCATTAGAAGGTCATATTTATCTGTCTTAAAATGTTATCACACTAGCCAGAATCTTTATTGGACCTATTTTTACTTTTACTCTTTTAAATAAACTGCAATATTTGATATTAAATCATCTAATCTTTACGTAACTTGCTAGAATTATCTTTTACAGTCATCTTAGTTTACTATTTAACTTAAAATGTTGAGCATAACTGCAAATCTATTTACATAAGAAAATGTTCCTTCTGATGGATATTTACATGCATTGAAAGAGTCAGTGGGCTCAGCACTGGTCCGAGTAGGATTCCACTATGAACATCACAAAGATAAAAATTTTCCTGGCCGCGGGAGCGTTGACCCCCGAAACCCTCTCCAGGTAATCTCCAGGTATGTAATACACATTGCAATAAATTTAGTTTAATTTCTATATTTCGAAATTTCCAAATTATTCGTTCATTCAATTTGTTGTTTTATTTGTCAGGAGACAGCACAAGTGTTTCCTGACATAGGTCTTAATTATATAGATAACCCCGTTTTTTAATTGATGTATTCATTTAATTTCTTTATCTCCTTTCTGATAACTCAAGTAGATTGCGCATCAGCTGATCTAAACATCAGAATGCTAATTATTATTTAGCAGAGTTTTACCCTCAAAAAGTTATTCAATTTTTTTCTGTTAACATCTCGAAGGTAATAACAGCTGCAGTTCGAAGGACTTGAGACGCTCCCAGTAATTTGGGTGTTTGATTGAATTCATACGAGCTGTGAAGATTCTTTTTGCACTTTCCGGTTCTTCAGTTTTACCTATTTTCAAACCAGCTGTTAGAAAGCATCAGTTTTTCCATATCTCTCGTTGTCGTTGCAATTGCAGTTTTGTGTTCCTTGAATCTGAAATCTTCTATAATTATTACTCCCAGGTCTTTCACATTAGACCTACGCTATATTGAGTAATTTGAGTTTGTTTCTTTCGAGGTCTGGTCACAGACCGAGCCGCGGGAGCGTTGACCCCCGGAACCCTCTCGAGGTATCTCCAGGTATCATATTTTTATTTCCTCAATCCATTCGTACCGTTGTAACTGTAATTTGAACTTAACGAACGTCATATTGTTGTCAGTTGCCCACTACAAGACTTGGCTGACATCGGCTTCGAGGATGGAGAAACTCCATATTGCCAGTGTTGTAAGCTTTAAAAAGTATGTTTACCTCGTTCTCATAGAATTCTTCAGAGCGTTTTGTCATTATACATGAGTTCATACTTAAATGTACACACATATACATGCATACGTGAATACTTACATACATACATGCATACATGGATGCATTTACCCTCCTACAAACATTTTTTTCTTGCAGTCTGGGATACATCTGCAAAGAAAGACATTAGCTCTAGAAAGGTTACGGATGGCAACTCTTTACTCTCCCTTGAATCCTCTTCACCGAGGATCCACTGTTGCTGCTGAATCGGCTCTGATCCAAGGAATTGGAATTTCCCTACCCTTGGATAAAACCTGCTTGCCACCCACTCTCCAGCGCTGTATGATCTCGACGGATTTAGATCTTTCTCTTAAATATAATAATAATAACCCGCCTTTAACCTCTCCTTTTCCTATTCTCAGAGCGAGTCATCCAGAATACGACTCTCCCCAGATATTTAATTCCAGAGTCTGGGAATAGCCTTCCAGAGCCAATTCTGGGTTGTGGAGCCTGGGATGGATATCTTAGGTGATAGTGAGTTGACAGTGATGAGGTGAGATGAGTGGTAAAAGATGAAGATGAAGAGGGGGAGGGGTGAAGGAGGGAAATGAACGGGGTGGGAGGGGGAGGGATGGATGATGAGAGGAGATGAGGGGGAGAGTGATAGAGTAAAGGAGGGAAGTGAGGGAAAAGGAGAGGTGAGGAACTTAGGAGGAGGGTGTGGGAGGAAGATTAAGGAAGTAAGGAAAACAAAGGATAGGAGGGAATGGAGTAAAATGTATAGTAGGGGGGGGTGACGGAGAGATGAAGAAAGTGAGTGCCAAGAGGAGATGGAGTGAAAATGAGGAAAAACAGAGAACTAAACAGAGATATAGGGTAGAAAGACTTGAGAAAAATGAAGGAAATGACAAAGTGGGAAAGAAGTAAGTGGAAGGGAAGAATAATGGAGCAAGAGAAATTAATGAAAAGGAATGAGAGAGAGAGAGAGAGTAGGTGTGAGGGGGAGAGAGGTAGAAGGGGGTGAGGGAGAGACTGAAAGGATAAGAAGATAAGAAGGTAGAAGGAGAAAATAGTGAGATATAGGAGATAATAAGGAGAGGGAGGAGATAATAGGGAGAGGAAGGAGACAATAGAGAGAAGGAAGAGATAATAGGGACAGGGAGGAGATAGGGATAGGGAGTTGTTAGGGAAAGGAAACGGACGGCAGAATGGGGTGAGGAAGGGTGATGGAAAGTACAAAGTAGTGAAAGGGGAAGAGTGAGAAAGGAGGACTTCCTGATGCGTGTCGCGGAGCAGCAGAGTCGTGTTGAACACCAGACTGTCATGTTGTTTCGCTCTGCTAATTGAACCCTCTGGCGTAACCTGGAGAGAGAGACACACACACCCTCGAAAACACACCCAAAATATGTGTCCAGTCATACTCTGGCTGAATCGCATGCACGTACAAGCTCTCACACATGTGCAGTTACGCACAAAATAAGAAGAAATGATGACAAGAAGACATAAATACATACGCGTGCAAAAAACATAAGCATAGAATAATCCACAAGCATTCAAATAAACAAATACATTGATTGAGTCTCAAACAAAAACACGCGTACCAATTCAGATAGAGAGAGAGAGAGAGAGAGAGAGAGAGAGAGAGAGAGAGAGAGAGAGAGAGAGAGAGAGAGAGAGAGAGAGAGAGGACAGCCAGCCAGTGAGACAGACAGAAATAAAGAGAACGAGAGATTGAGAAGGGGTTGGCGAGGAATACCAATTAAGGGTGGTTTGCTTGCTTTCCTTCAGTGCTCAGAACTGACGAGAAAGATTTCGGAAACACGAGATTTCACTTGGCAAGAGGAGAGAAAAGGTCTAAAATAGGATTCGGTGTAAAAAAAAAAATTGTAAATATAAATATATACACATTTTCATTTCGCCTGTCTGTTTAGATGGTGCTTGTCAGCCACGGTTCATTTTACTGAATGAGGTGTTTTTTTGTTTTTGTTTTTCATACGGTATGCATGAGTGTTTGTTTATGCCTGTGCTTTAAGGTTTGTATATTGTCAGTTCGTGAGGGGAGGGAACTTTAACTACACCTCTCAGAGAAGTGTTAAAGTTGTGAGCTCCTCTGATGAATGTATGTGTAAACTCATTTATATTTTTTTTGTACTTACCAAGATGTGCTTCCAATGGTAGATTTATTATTCTTGACAGGACCTCTGAAATGTTATCAATTGGCAATTCTGATCTCGAGTGTTTAGACAGAAGTACAGATAACCAGATTATATTTTATTCCTAGGCAAATAACTTACATGATCACAGTAATTTCCATAATTGGGTTTCAACTTTTTATGGAGTCCCTTCCATCTTTAATTCCTTTCTCTCACCTTTCCTTCCCTCGCCTTCTGATTCTTCCACTCTTCTTATTTTTTCCCCTCCCGTCTCTCCTGCTTTTCTTCATTCCCATCAACTCATTCCATTTTCTCCCTCATTAGCAGGAAGGCAAACATCTCAGCGCCGGGTGAGAATGCATTAGCTTCCTTTTAGCGGCCTGCAGCAAGGGATGAGTTGAGGCTGCTCTAGTGCGGTACACAAGCTAGAGTAGAACCTGCGAGTTAATTATTGAGACACCCTCACTATCCATCAGGACTGGGACCAAGCCGCAGGGGCGATGACCTCCGGTAGTGACTCCAAGTAAACTCCACCCCCCAGTCCCTAGCGTACATCCCCCTCAGCGTCTGTTCACCCCCAGCCAACCCCCCTAGTGTCTATTCTCATAACGTGGAAAAGTTATACTTAGAGTGACATGTTGTCCAAACAAAAGCGTGGAAAAGTTATACTTAGAGTCACATGTTGTCCAAACAAAAGCTTGTTATACATACTTGTGTCTTTGTTTACATACCTGTCGACGTTATGCCTCTCGAACCTACTGTTTGTTAACCTGCCATCATCACGCAACCTTCCACCACCACCACGCCAACACCACTATCACCAACACTCCAACCACCACCACCACCACCTTTGATATACCTTTGATGAGTTCCGAGAGTCTTTCTACTCCTGGATCTCGGCTAGGGGTCAGGCTCGTCTGGCGCTTGCCTGGTCAACAAGGCTATGGTTGCTGGCGGCAACGCCAAATTCCACCACTGAAATAAATGTCATAGTCTGTTATTTAAAGAAAGATTCAGTGGCTTTGAATTCCAAAAATAATGCAAAAAAATTTTTTGTTTCTAAAATAAAACGAGACATGTAAACAGATACGTATAAGCATCATGAATTCGTACTTACCCTAAATAAAATGCTGATCTACGTAATTTCTTTTATATTACTGTACATAAAAAGATTTCAGATATGTTAAAAATATTACCGAACGGGGACTCTTAAGTTTGACATAACACAGCATTTAAAACCCCAAACATTCAAAACTTTTAAATTCTAGAACTTTCAAAACAAGAGATGCCAAGCCACAGACGACTCTCTGAGTCACTCGTTATAAGTCGTATAAGTCGGTATATCGCTAAATTATAAGTCGGTATATACCTAAATTACTAGGATCGCTTGACATCCATCGATCTGAATTCCTGGGAACGTAGGCGAGAAAGATGCATCATAATCTACACCTGGAAGATTCTAGAGGGATTGGTACACCTGGAAGATTCTAGAGGGATTGGTTCATAACCTGCACTATGGACTCACTATCATGAAGACAAGAGGTTTATCAAACGGTGTATTATACCTCCTGTGAAAAGCAGGGGAGGGTTGAGTAAACTGATAGAGAACTCAGTAAGTGTAAAGAGACCACGATTCTTCAACGCCCTCCCTTCATACATAAGGGATATTGCCAACTAACCGCTTGCTTTCTGCAAACGGAAATTCGAGGAATTCCTGAAATCAGTTTCCAATCAGCTGGGCTGTGGTGCATACATTGGACTGCGGGCAACACCAGTCCGTACAATCAAATCAACAACAAGAAGACCTGGTCTGGGACCGGGTCTCGGGGGCGTTGACCTCCAGAAGTAACTAAAAGTAACTCTGCCACCATTATTACTACCACCACTACCAGCACCTTCACCGGCGTCACTACCACTACCATTACCACCACCATCACCACTCTCTCTTCACAGCAGGAGCTGTGGTCATGTGGTTATCTTGGGTCCGAGTTTCCGGTCCGACCATCGCCTTAAACACGTAACACGACCCAGCACTCACAGCCTTCCTCCAGCACCAGGAAGCGGAGGGAGGCCTCCAATGCCGGGAAGTCTTCGAGGGTTGGAGACCGGGGAAGTGGGAATAATGGGGGTGTGGCTGCTGTGTTGAGAAATGGAATGGATGGAGGTGTTGTATGTTTGTAGGGAGGGATAAGTGTATTGTGATAGGTGTAGGAAACACGAAACCAGAGGAGTACTACCAAACACTTGCTGGCTCGAACAGATAGATCCTGGACCCAAGTGGCTCATCTACGACAAGATGGGGGAAAAAAAAGACTCACGTTGTTGGACGAGCTTTCATTGGGACAACGTTTCGCTCTGCGAAAAGCTTTTAAAAATTTTGGCTTGGTAAGGCTTCACAAAGAGCGATACGTTGCCTCAATAAAAGCTAGTCTTGTTTCGTGTCTTTTCATCAGATTTTTTTTATTCACACTCACCATTTTCCGTTCTACTATTTTTACATCCACAGTATTTTACTTGGCAATGTGTTCTCAGCATATTAAACATTATTTCCAAGTCGTTGCTGTCCTGTATATTTTCTAATTTTCTAATATTGATCACCTAATTTACATCATCTTTATTTAAAATTAATTACAATGACTTTTTTTTTTTTTTACACTTCAGTAGGATGCCCCTTCATCGTCGTGGGAATGATTGCTGATGAGTTGCTAATTTTATCATTCTTCTCTGTATGTTTTTCAGTGCGTTAATGTTCGTTTTGAAATAAAAGAAAGACCAGAACTGCGTCGCATAATCAAAAGGAGACTTTACCATCGATATATGAATTTGCAGTATTTCCTTGGGAATTTTGCTACTTGAAATAAGACAGTACTTTCGAACAACACCATTGGATTCATATATCTGGTAATAGAACTTTCTAAATCTTGCTTTCTTAAATTTCCTAAAATTTAACTAACCCTGCCACTTTTCTGACTTTAGCGAGCATCCAGAGAGAGGCTGTCTGCATCATTCTAGGAACACGGTCTACCTCTGGAGAATTAAAAGTGTTTCAGGAGAGAAAACTAGACGCAGTACTATGCCACTAATTATTCCTTCATCTAAGTAGTTTACGTAAATTGTGAACAACAAAGGAATCAACACTAACCCTTGATGAAAGGGGCTTCATTGATCCCTCATTTCGATTTCTTTCCATTTATGCAGTCTCTTCGTTGCTGATCACCTAATTATTCCTCGACCCAAGGAAGAGAACTTGTTCATTACTGTTTTACCACTCTTTAACAGCTTCCGTTCCATACGGGTTAGAGTTTCCTTGTGATTATTATGAAAATAACAATAACAACTAGAATAATAATAAAAAAATAATAATAAATATTAGCTTTCATATTAATGCTTTTGAAAGGCCTTACCCAAATTCCAGAAAAGTCAGATTTAATTGTTTTTCATCGTCCTTCTTTTCAAATGTTTTAATGAAAGAGTATGTAAATTTATTATATAAGAATAACTCATTTTAAATCCGTGTTAAGAATCAGTTATATAACTACATTCACCAAGTTGCATTAGAATTGCTTTCGACATTATTGGTTCCAGTAATATGCAATAATTTTAGTAAGAACCTTTTTCTCCCGTATTTTAAATATTGATCACATTGACTTCCATTCACTGTAAATGACACCCATTTGTAGCGGTTTATTGATGAGACTAGTTATGAGTTAACTGAATTCTTCTCAGCATTATTCAAGAGCTCACTAGGGCTCAAACTTAGTTAGTGGTCCAAGACGGACCGAAACTTAGTCATAAATTTCAGTCTCGAGTCTGCGGGTTATTTGTGTAATGTCTTGATTTTTGTTGAAGGACCACGTCACTAGTGACTGATTTACTCTATTCGTGTCCTCTAAAATAATTACCATCAATGATTTCGTTTGTATCTTAGTGTATGAAAACAGATGCGTAAAGACGCAGGCGGAAGTGGTGTTCGGGAGGGATGGAGAAAGTATGGTGAGGGGTTAGGAGAGGAATGATTGATTGGTGGTGAGGGGTGTAGAAAGAATGGTGAATGGTGAGGGGTGGAAAAGGGATTATGTATGGGGATGCGGTCGGGACTGTGTATGATCAGAAGGGGCCTGAATTTATAATGACAGGGGATTAGATAGTTTTCTAATCGCATTTATATATTAAAAATAACAAGAGAAGGAAGTTCGCTCAGACGATGGTAAATTTTAACAGCTTCTTAAAAACAATCCTGTTTTCTTTTAATGATTCTCATACTTATTGTCAAACAAGAAAGTTTCTCACTCACACATTACTGTCGCATTTTTTTCACTTTATATACATCTTTATCCTCTGTTGTATTCTTTTCATTTCTCTCTGTTATTAAACTTACTTTCCCTACTATTTTCCCTTCTCTTTCCTGTTTTCATCTTTGCACCTTTTTCTCTTCCCTCTCCATACATTTATCTTTCATCCAACTTTACAATACTACTAACCTTTATATTCTAATTTTATTTTTTACATATTTTTCTGTTATCCAGTTCATCTCTTCTCACTTTCTCCTTTCCTTCTTCCATCTCCAGGGAGAGCAAGATACCGAGACAGACAGTGATGAATTACCTTGGTCTGTCTCCCTTGGGAGGAGGAATCATAGTGAGTGTTGACATAAAAGTTGGTAATAGCCAGCAGGAAATTAACAGCACTGCGGAGTGTGTGGTATGGAAGGGTGTGAGAGTGTGATGTTGTGTTGTGGAGTGTTGAGAGGATGAATGTAGGGGTTACTGGTTTTATTTTATGACGTGTTGAGAGGATGAATGTGAGGGGTGACGCGTTTTGTGGAATGTTAAGAGGGTGAATGTGGAGAGGTCATGGATGCTCCTTTGTAAGGTGTTCAGAGAGTGGGTGTGTGTGTGTATGTGGCGAGCAAGGATACCTACCTAATAAGCCAATACAAATTCACAAGGTTCTATCATTTTCTATCTTTCTCTCTCTTTCTCTTTTCCTCTCGCCTACCATCCCTCCCTCCCTCCTTCCCAAAAATATTTCCATTGAGTTCAACACCACAGAAACACCACTTCTCCACCCCTGACTGTCCCTATCTCCCCTTTTACATCACTAGTCTCCCTCTATTTCCCCAAGAGTCGCGAGGGGAGAGAGGATAAGCGTGTTTCTGGGTGAGGATATCCCTACCGTGCATCCGGAGGGAGGTGGAAGGGGGAACGGTCAGAGGGGAGTAGGGAAAGGGGTACAAAACCAGGACAGAAAGGGAAAAAGGACAGTTGTCGAGGTGTTGTGGCCACCTGGTCGTCAAGTTTACGGCACGACCATGTAGAGACGCGGTGACCCACTCATGGGGAAGGGAGGGAGGGGAAATTTGTCAGGTGAGTAGAAGAGGGGAAGTAGTGGTGGTGAGGGGAAGTGAAATTGGAAACAGAATACAGTTTTTTTTTTTTAATTTAGCAAAATTGGATACATCTGCAATGTGCGGCTACCCTACTGTATACCATATGAGAGAGAGAAGGAAATTGAACAAAAAAATCTGCAACTACTTAAGCATTTTCGTCTTATATACTTTTATTTAGTAATAATAATTAATCAAACTTAAACAATCTGAAAAATGAAACTATTTCTCAAAGAGAGTGCAAAGAATAAGAAATATGGAGGAAAAAAACAAACACCGTTTAGCAAAGCGGAAAAAATAAATCTGGACATAATAAGGTGAACAGATGCGAAGTAATGAAGAAACTGAGAAAGTAAAGTGTGAAATGACAAGAATTAAATAGACAACATATAGAAGACAACACACACACACACACACACACACACACACACACACACACACACACACGAACTATGACTCGACCCCTGCAACCACAACTAGGTGAGTACACAGAACATATGCGTTTATTTTAAATCCTTTAAATTATGTTGGCAAAAAAAAAAAGTGTTGTTCCATTTTTATCCAAAAAACTTTTTTGAGTTGGATACGCAGTCTTTCAATTCAGATGTAAATGTAATAAAACACAAACATTTTTTTTTAACTTAAAACAGCAGTAAAATATCCATTATACAATTATAGAAGCAGCTAACATAAAGAGAACAATTATTTTACACCTGCGATTATTTCATTACTCAACAACGTTATTACAAGTGCTGGTAATGTCTCACCAGTTACATTATTACAAACACACACAAAGGCGGGGTCAGGAGCTATGACTCTACCTCTGCAACCATAATTAGGTGAATACTATTAGGTGATAACACACACACACTCACACACACACGCACACACACACACACACACACACACACACACACATACACACACACACACACACACATACACACACACACACACACACACACACACAACTACGTGAGTACACACACACACACATACAACAGGCCTAGTGTCTAATCGACATGTGCCTAGGACAAAATGGTAACTACCACACACAAACACGACACACACACACACACACACACACACACACACACACAAACACACACACATACATGCACACGTAAACAAACAAATTTCAAGAAAGCTTTTGTTGATAACCATCAGTGCCATTCAACACAAGAAAATATTACTGCTGCAAGTGTGACTGCTACTGCTGCTACTACTACCGCCACTGATTCTTGTTTTTTTCCTTCTCCTACCCTTCTTCTTCTTATGTTGATGTTACTGCTGCAGCTGTTGTGGCTGAAACTTCTTGTTCAGCTTCTTTTGTACTTGCAGTTATGACTACAGCTTGCTGCTACGTCTGCATCTTTTGCTTCTGCCGTTTTTATTCTGTTAATTATGTTGTTAATTCGACTGCTTCTTCTATCACCACCACTACTGCTGCTGTAACTTTACTATTTTTACTAGAGCTGCTCTTACTACTAATCCTACAATTTCTCTTATTACCACTACTACTACTGTTACTACTATTATTACTTCTAATATAACAGGTGGTATTGCTGTTTCTTTTATGCAGTATATAGTGACATGTCTTGATTTAGGCAGTATTGGAAACAGTGTGGCAAACTGAATTATTTGGTGATAAATCTGTCAGAAAAATGGTTGACATAATGGCCACTCCTAGGTCGGTAACCGCTGATACTACGCCCTTGTAACGAGGTTCAACGCATGCCCGCCCCTATATAATAAAGTAACAAAGTTCAACACATGCCCATCACCCACGTAACAAGATTTAACACATGTCCATCGCCCATGCAAAAGGGTTCAACACCTGCCCGTCGCCCATGTAACAAGTTTCAACACATACCCACCTCCCGTGTAACAGGGTTAAACATATACCACGGTGCCACGTGGTCAGGTGGCAAAAGCTCTCGTTTCACACGGTGAGGGTCCGGGTTCGATTCCCGGCGAAAGGTTGGAAACATTGGACGTGTTTCCTTACACAGGTTGCCTATGTTCACCCATCAGTAAAATGGGTTCCTGGGTGTTAGTCGACTGGCGTGTGTCTCATCTTGGGACAAAACTGACCTAATTTGCCCGAAATGCTCTGCATAACAAGGGGCTTTCTATATAGTATTATGCCTTTGATGTCAGCTAGGGCTGTACACCTTGTATATGTACTTGTAGTAAATTAAGATATTATTATTAGTAATAGTAGTATTAATATTATTATAATTAGTTGTAGTAGTATTAATATTATTATAATTAGTAGTAGTAGTAGTAGTAGTAGTAGTAAGATTCAGTACATACCCGCCGCCCATGTAACAGGGTTCAACACATACCCGCCGCCCATGAAACAACGTTCAACACATGTCTGCCTCTTATGTAACGAAGTTTAACATACGCCAGCAGAGCAAAGTTCAACAATTGATAGTGTAGTTTACTGTGATGACTTCCTAATCTATCACAGACATAATTCATGAGCACAGACCACAGAATTTCAGTTGACTTTACACCAAGAATACTAGAACGCAGGAACATTGGCAGTAGGCCTAATGGCCCATGCTAGGTAGGCCCAGCTCTCTCCCGCCCACACCCACTCATGTACCCGTTCAGCCTATATCTAAAGCTACCCAAAGTTTTTGCCACAGTGACGCTACTCGGTAGTTTGTTCCACTCAGCTACTAGCACCAAAACTGTTTCGCATGCGAGTCCTGGTCACGGACCGGAGCCCGGGGGCGTTGACCCCCGAAACCCCTTCCAGGTATACTCCAGGTAGGTCTTCCATCAACTAAAGTTTTTGGGTCATAAATCGCGTGCTTAGGGACTCCTCACTCCCCATTATTTTGGTTTATATGGGAAGCGCTAAACCCGATGGAATAATAGTAGGAAATCAGGTTCGACTTAAGGAAGATGAGGGTAGCGGCAAGTCTTTAAATCCAGAGCTCTTCATCAATATCAGTATACCTCTTGAAGGATCCTTGAATCAAGATACCTTGATCAGTATCAAGGCATCCCTTCTAAAGGATCTTTCAATCAAGAGCTCCTAATCAGCATCAAGGCATCCCTCTCGAAGGATAATTTAATCAAGATCCTTTGATCAGTATCAAGGCATTCTCTTTAATGGGTCTCTTACTGTCAGCCACACAGTGAAGATAATCCGTGACTTGATGTATATGGGTAATTCAAGACCCAACGCGATTACAGCAGCCAACATTGTGATTAGTTTTGCTTTCGTCTTGGAAATGATTGGAAATTCTTGGTGTATGGCGGCAGAAACAGTGGTCGGTGTGGTCGTGGCAGCCGTGGTGTGGGAAATTGTATTGGCGCTATTGATAGCTATTATACTGGTGAGAAAGGAGGTTGGTGGTGGCTGTGGTGGTCATGGGAACTAAGGCTGGCTCCTCATATAACAGTGGACACCAAACTTCTGGTAATGTCTTATTCATTATTATTATTATTATTATTATTATTATTATTATTATTATTATTATTATTATTATTATTATTATTATTATTATTGTTATTATTATTATTATTATTATTATTATTGTTATTATTAATATTATTATTATTATTATTATTATTATTATTATTATTATTATTATTATTATTATTATTATTATTATTATTATTATTATTATTATTATTATTATTGTAGTTGTAATTATTGTTGCTATCGATTTTGTTTGTGTTGCTGTTGTTCCTTAAAATAATAATAATAATAATAATAATAATAATAATAATAATAATTATTATTATTATTATTATTATTATTATTATCATCATCATCATCATCATCAAAATCTTTATTAGTTGTTTTTCGCTTAAGTGGAGATTTTTTCAAATAATTCCTTCGAATGAGAGTGAAATTATGGTAATGATGAATTATATTATTGGTAATGATGAATTATATTATTGATGAATTATATTATTGAACTATTAAAGAAATAGGGGATGTACGTTTGTGTTGCATTCTTTTCGTAGCATCAAACGTTTTACTGTCTCACCTCTGTATCTTTATTACTTCTATATAAATAATAATAATAATATAATATATACTGACTTTATATTACGGTATTTGTACTCCTATAGGCCAGTTTACAAGGAAAAGGTGACAGCCGGCAGCTTCTGCTGATTACAAAATATTTGAAATAAATATTAAATATGTTCATAATTCAAAAAAATAATCACGTTTCCCTGTTACGAAAAAAATAGAAATTAATAATGCTTAATTGATGTTGTGGATTTTATATTAGCGTTTATCATCCTATTCGTCATCAATTTTTTTCCCTCTGGCGATTTCTCCTTTTTATATTATTATAAATTATGCAATTCATAACCACCCAACCTCACAGGCGATAATTATTGAATAGATTCTCACGGCCCAAATTGGTTTTGGTGTGAGGGTTGGCGAGTAAAGCAGGCCGCTTGCCTAGGACAATAAACAAGCATTATTGTCACGGTGTGTCATAGCCAGGGACATAAACATGACGCAATGTTATTGTGTAGCAGTGAGCGCGTGTTGCCCCGCAGACCAACATCAGGGGGAACCAGACCCTCTTGCCCTCAATTATGCCTGGAGGGGAGGTATTGAGAGGTGGGAGAGGGTGAGAGAGAGATGGACTGAAGGGGTAAAGCAGATGAGAGGGTTGAAGTGTGCTCTCTCACCTCTTAACACAATACAGTAGTATCTCTATCTCACTCTCTCCCCCTCTCTCTCTCTCTCTCTCTCTCTCTCTCTTTCTCTACCTCCCTCTCTTTCTCCCTCTCCTCCTATCTTCCCAGCCAATAACCTACCAGCAAGAGGTAGGCCCCCTTCTCACTTCAACATGTCCACTGTCCACTTCCATAAAAAAAATGCTCTCCCACTCCCTTCCTCCCTCCCCCTCTTTATCTTCCCTCTTCAATTTTCCCCACTATGCAATAATTCTCTCTCTCTCTCTCTCTCTCTCTCTCTCTCTCTCTCTCTCTCTCTCTCTCTCTCTCTCTCTCCACACACACACACACACACACACACACACACACACACACACACACACACACACACACACACACACACACACAAACACACACACACACACGTTAACATGTTACTTGCCCCAATTCCTGAAACAACGTTATGAAACGTAAGAGTAGTATGTGCAACTCCAGTAGATTCGTTATCAAGAGAGTCGTAAAAAACTGGAGCCCATTACCGCCCAACGTTTTCAACGTTACCATATTGCGTGTTTTTGAGAAAGGGATTGCTAAAAACTTCGAAAATATATATTTTTCTTAAAATACTAGATCTCGACATACAAATTATTCTATTATAAATAAAATATATCTCTGTCACTTTCCAACTTTGTGTTATTGGGATTTGAATGGGTGGGTGTGTAAATTGTAAGGGGGTATAGGGGATGGTGTGCGTTATGGAAGGATATAGTGAAGGAGAGGGTGTGTAATGAAAGGGGGTGTTTGGGAGGGGTGTGTCTAAGCAAGTGGGTGTGTGTTGGAGAACAGGTATTTGGGGACAAGGGATGTGTTAGAGAACAAATGTATTGAGAAGGGATGTGTAGTGGAAAAGATGCGAGGTTGAACAGTGTGTGTGATGATAATGTTGAAATGTAGCACTCTGCTCCGGATGCATCACAATCGCTAATATAGCACACTAAAATATAATTCATTAAACACATTAGGGTTTTAAAAGAAATCAACCTGGTCTAATAGTAAAGAAATCAACCAGGTCTATTAGTAGAGATATAGCAAATGTTGCTTGCAGATGCTATAGGGACAACGGCACCACTGAAAGATTCATTATATGAAAAAAAAAGACCTTTAACAAGACATAAAATGAGAAGACATTTTGTCTACCAGGGACCTTACCAATTCTCTTAATATTGACTCTTATTAAAGTACTTGGCGACATATGATGCCACTGTTATACAGAGACCTTTATCGGGTGATTTTTCACTTTCAATGAATGCAAGGTCATGAAATGGATCGTGTGCAGAAATTGCAAAATTATTACTGAATTAGTAAGTTAGGTACTTTTCTTTGGCAAACAGGTCTCATCGCACAAAAATGAGTATCGATTCCCTGGTAAATAAAATAAACTGAAATTGGCGTGCGACAATTTTAGTTGATGGTTTGACATCGAACTGGTATACAATGTTTGGGTAACCGTGAAATACGGTAGCGAGATTTGTAGGATACGCATTTCGCTTTTTCCTGTTTATTTTTCAATAAATTTTCTTACGTCTTTGCTTTACTTTGAATTGTTTGTCAATTATTAATTTATTTTAGTTTACAAATAATTTTGCTGCTGAATTATTTAATTCTTTTCAAAAATAATGCAATATTTCATATCTTCTTGCAACATATTATTCATCCTCATGCAGGAATAAATCAACCTGAAGCGGAATCCATAGGAATTGCATATTCCCCTTTTTTCCAGGCTTTTGCATATGTGTAAGTAATGTCTCCACTGAGCATGAGTGTGTTGTCTGAGTCGATACATGACTCAGTGCATTAATTAATGACATAGATGTCATCAGTGAGTGAAACTCTTTGCAATAAATTAATTATCTTCATTGTAAAGTGGGTGACCAGGAGTTCAGTTGTTCATTCATAGGCTGAAATAATTTTCTTATCTGAGGAAGTAGTTATTATTATTATTATTATTATTATTATTATTATTATTATTATTATTAATACTACTACTACTACTATTATTATTATTATTTATATTATTATTACATTCGTGGGGTATGCTAAACCCATATGAGTCATGCAGCGCCTGGGGAATAATAGATAATAAGGTTTGATGTCAAGAAGAGTAGGGCAGCCCAAATCCCTTGGATAAAGAGCCCTTTACCATTATCAAGGAATCACTTTCCCATCTCCTTTCCGAAAAATCTGGAAATTAGAGAAGATTCTGCCCTGCCGGTGGGTTGGCGTTTGAAGTAATTAATCACCAGTATTTTTGAGTGACAGTAAAGTGAGACATTCTGCATTTATTTTTAACAAAGAATTACTTAGAGGAACTTAAATGACTTAAAGGGATATTATGCAAATAGAGTGCAGGGGAAGAGTAAAACGTTGGAAAATAAAAGCTTTCACGACACTTCATCCATATTTGGTAGCGGTAAATCCTCACGGCGAATAATGTCTTTGTAAAAAATATTTGACGACCTCTCACCCAGAGAGGCTATTCCTAATTTCTTGATAATGCCCCACTATGGGTAAAACATCGTATTAAAAAAAATAATTTACAACGTTTCACCAGCAGTAGGGCAGTAAGGCTTTATTAGGTAACTTTATGTAACCCCACTGTAAATTAAATGTCGAAATATAATTTTTTTTCATAACATTAAGAAAAAATTTACTCAAAAATACTTTTTTTTCAACAAAAGCTTTTTAATTTTAGTAAAACAAAATCTCAAAAATTTCCAATAATCTTATAAAAAAAAAACAATGAAAATATTTCGAAGTATTTGACTAGCATTCCACATGACATCTTTTAAGCCATTGTCTACCATATGCCATGTTGTTGTTTGTGATAATATGGTTCAAAAAGATTAAGGGACCTCATATCATTGCATGTTTTGTTATCCCTTTAGATCTGTTTGTTTTGTTCGCTACGTTAGTCTGTTATTATTTCTGGCGATGGTGGCTGATATTTCTCGTATTTTTATGAAGTACAGTCCAGTAAAGAATCACTTATGATATCTCTGTATCGTAATTACATAAACTAAGACTTCAATTATATACAGTTAACTATTTTGTAGTATCTTATTAGTGTCATTATAGCTCGTTGCTGTGTATCGCTATGTTTATTACTTATGTGAGTAATTATATCATGTGTCTTGTGCATCTATACAAACACATAAGCACATTTTCTTTATTCTTTTCCCTCTGGTTTACAGAAGTATATAAAATACAGATGTTATGCCATCACACATATATTTTCTTTCTCATTGCAACGTGTGTGTGTGTGTACTCACCTACTTACCTAGTTGTAGATGCAGGGGTCGATTCACAGCTCCTGGCCCCGCCTTTTCACTGGCCACTACTGAGTCACTCTTCCTGCTCCATGAGCTTCATCATACCTCTTCTTAAAGCTATGTATGGATCCTGCCTCCACTACAACACTTCCCAGCCTATTCCACTTCATGACAACTCAGTGACTGAAGAAATACTTCCTAACATCCCTGTGATTCATCTGAGTCTTCAACTTCTAACTGTGACCCCTTGTTGCTGTGTCCCTTTTCAACACATCCCTTGAAACTGGGCAGCTACCTGAGATATGGAAAAAGGCCAACGTAGTCCCCATCTTTAAAAAAGGAGACAGAAAAGAGGCACTAAACTACAGACCGGTGTCACTTACATGTATAGTGTGCAAAGTCTTGGAGAAAATCATCAGAAAAAGAATGGTGGAGCATCTGGAGCAGAACAGGTTAATCAACGCCAGACAGCACGGTTTCAGGGAAGGCAAATCCTGTGTAACAAACCTCCTGGAGTTCTATGATAAAGTAACAGAGGTAAGGCAAGAGAGAGAAGGGTGGGTTGACTGCATTTTCTTGGACTGCAGGAAGGCCTTTGACACAGTTCCTCACATGAGATTAGTAAAAAAGATGGAAGACCAAGCGTGTATAACAGGAAGGGCACTGGAATGGATCAGGGAATACCTCACAGGGAGGCAACAACGGGTCATGGTGCGTGATGAGGTATCACAGTGGGCGCCTGTGACGAGCGGTGTACCGCAGGGGTCAGTCCTAGGACCAGTGCTATTCTTGCTATATGTGAATGACATGACGGATGGGATAGACTCAGAAGTGTCTCTTTTCGCAGATGATGTGAAATTAATGAGGAGAATCACATCGGATGAAGACCAAGCAGGACTTCAAAGTGACCTGGACAAGCTTGACATCTGGTCTAGCAACTGGCTTCTCGAATTTAACCCCACCAAATGCAAAGTCATGAAGATCGGAGAAGGGCAAAGAAGACCGCTGACAGAGTACAGGCTAGGTGGACAAAGGCTACAAACCTCAACAAAGGAGAAAGACCTTGGGGTGAGTATAACACCAAGCACGTCTCCGGAAGCACACATCAACCAGATAACCGCGGCAGCATATGGGCGACTGGCAAACTTAAGATTAGCGTTCCGTTACCTTAACAAGGAATCGTTCAAGACACTGTATACCGTATACGTCAGGCCCATACTAGAGTATGCAGCACCAGTCTGGAACCCACACCTGGTCAAGCACGTCAAGAAACTAGAGAAAGTGCAAAGGTTTGCGACAAGGTTAGTTCCACAACTCAGGGGTCTGTCTTATGAAGAAAGGCTGAGGGAAATAGGACTAACAACACTGGAGGAAAGAAGGGTCAGAGGAGACATGATAACGACATACAAAATACTGCGGGGAATTGACAAGGTAGATAGTGACAGGTTGTTTCAGAGAGGGAACACAGAAACAAGGGGACACAACTGGAAGCTGAAGACTCAGATGAGTCAAAGGGATGTCAGGAAACATTTCTTCAGCCACAGAGTAGTCAGGAAGTGGAATGGACTAGAGAATGATATAGTGGAGGCAGGAACCATACATAGTTTTAAGACAAGGTATGATAAAGCTCATGGAGCAGGGAGAGCAGAGACCCAGTAGCAGACAGCGAAGAGGCGGGGCCAGGAGCTGAGTCTCGACCCCTGCAACCACAATTAGGTGAGTACAATTAGGTGAGTACACACACACACATATATATATATATATATATATATATATATATATATATATATATATATATATATATATATATATATATATATATATATAGGATGGGGTCCACCTCTAGTGCAAATTGTGGGACCCATAGCCTCGGAGAAGTGGATACAAAGGCATCGAGGAAGAATATTTGGATTTCTTCCTGAAGCCGTTTGAATATTCCACTTCTCCTACCACCCCATCCTATATACACACATACATACATATAAATGCTTTATTAATATATATATATATATATATATATATATATATATATATATATATATTATGATTGTCATATTGCTTGTAAAGCACATATGAATTTCAAAACGAAAATTTTCAAGCGATATCGTTTATTTACATTTGCAGTTGAGTAAATAAAGGTCTGTGCTGAGAAATTTCGTTTTCCATTTTCTTGTTATGGATTCGTTGCTCAGAAACTGTTATTTTGTTACGAAGAAAAAGACCACGGTCTTGAAAAATCGTCCATCTTACATATTTCTTACATATTTCTTTTGCACATTATCTTCTTGCATTTTGAGGGTTTAAAAGATGCATCTTAAGGTAACTTTAAAAAGGCTTAAATTAAAAAAAAAATACAAAACAAAAAATGAAAATTAGAAAAATTTAATTTGTATTTGGATAAAATTAAAGCAAAGTTAAACAAACAGGTTTCTTTTCCCTTCTCTTTCCATCCCTCTGTGCTTCATTCCTTGCACCATACCGAGTTCCCCTCAAGCAAAACCGAGACACCAAATTTACATACTTCCCTGGCTCCCTAACTCTCTCTCTCACACACAGTCGAGTTTATATATTTCTCCTTTCTTCTCCCGGTGTGCATATACAACGAATCTTTTCCTTAAATTTTCTGTAAGTCATTTTAATGAAATTTTCCTACCGTTTGCATCACTAACTAAAGAAAACTGAGGAAAAGGGGATTATGTAAAAGCAGCATTACTTTGCTTGCTGGGGCCGTCCACAACAGCTGTATCCCGGAGAGGCAGGGTCCTTCCTCGTGCTCGCACTTAAGTGAACAAGTTTTACAGCCCCGCGCGTTGTCTCCTGCGTTAGTTATGCACATTTGCAGCAGATGCGGCGCAAATTGGTGTTACTAATCTGGTTACGGACTGTAGCTACCCCCTCACTCAGCCTATTTTCCCTCTCTTTCAGCCCCTCAATAAACAGGAATTCAATAGGAAACATAACTAGCGCTTGTTCCCACTATATAGTTTTTATATTTTAGAAAGTACAAGAACATCGGTGATGTATCCAATTTGCCATAAACACTTTACCTCAGATCCTACACACTTCTTAGGAGAAACTTTTGAACGGAAAAAAATTAGTGGAATTGTAAAGATGTGTATATAGAAAATATACTCAAAGTCCCATAACATGTTTATCACAATAGGATTTTCACAGAACTACATACCTTTTTGAGGAAATATGTTTTTTTATAAAAAATGCAGAGAGAACTATTTTTTAATATACACCGCAGTGTTTTGCTTCCCACATCAGCACTTGACATGAGTCTTTGATCTTATTTCACACTCCAAGAACACATATATATATATATATATATATATATATATATAAGTATAAAATATCTTCTGATGCAAAAGCCATACGTTGTCCCACAAACAGCTTCTTGTACTGCATTTTGACTATATACACATTCTATGCATTCACTTTACCTCTTGTTGCCAAAGCTTGCAGATTATGTATATTTTTGCATTTGCTTTGTAACGGCTCTTGTTTTAAATATAAACAGAAAACTGAATATATGTTTGGAAAGAGAATTTGTTCCTCTACATTTTTTATTGAGGGACATTTCCTCGTTTAGGCAAGAATTTTTGCCTAATATTTTTATATTTTATTTTTTCCTTATAAACCTTACACTATCTAAAATATCATAGTACATAATATATTAAACATGGATGACATTTTCTGATAAAACAAACTCGCCTATGTGGGATGTCAAGAAACTTTAGTATTTTAATCTAGAATAAATCTGGATACTTGTTATTACCTTTTTATATATTTGCCAGTGCACTGGATTCAACAGTCCTACTCAGTGACAGGCCTGTATGAAGGACGTAATAAGAGTGTTTCTACAATAATGTTTTAATACAGGATTCAATTATCGTCGACTTACTAAATAGCCTATTCATAATATATATACCATTGTGAAACAGTGGTCAACACCTTGACAAGGGAGAGCAAAAAAGGAACATCAACAGCGATTGTCAAACATCTTATAGTGGATACACAGAGGCCCTGAAACCAAAAGCACAGTCCCAATTGCAATGCCAGGCAGTATATAGCCAACTAAAACAATCTTGAGCCAAACTCTTAATAAGAATGTAAGGCAGGAATATCCCGCAGCCATCCACAAAACAGATATATGGACCGTATATAAGATGTTTGTGAGATAAAGCCCACACTCTGACTCACAACCAGAGATGTGTAAGGATATACAAAACCACATAAGAACTTTAAGAAGAGAAAAGAAGGTGAGATTCATCCAGCAAGCCAGTAGCACACTCACAAATTTCGGTGAAACTGGCGCTGGTGAACGATAATTAGAGAAACATTCACTAACATAAAATTATAGTTAAATGCTATTATATAATTATGAATAATGACACACAGACGTGGCATAGGTGCGAAGGCCACGGCCACTTCTGGTTTCAACTAATAAGAAAAAGTGTGGGAAATCCTAAAAAAGAAGATTGCATCTTGTGAGTCTGGCCAGTTGTCATGTCCTCGCCTTCCTCAACACAGTAAATTACGCAAAATAAATAATGTAGGACCTGCACATACACCCCAACACTATTATCATAAATATTACTTTTGTAATTCCTACACAGAATGACACTAGCACAAATTTTATAATATTAGGTAAATATATCTTGTGCACAGAATAAAACTTACAGATAAAATAACACAAAATATATAATAAATTGTAATATTTAACCTAAACACTGATATGCTTATTTAATTGAAAACTGTCCTAGTGTAGGTAATTTTCTAGTCGTATACACCAATAATCAGATTTATATTTTTTTAATAGTTTACCTTTATGTTTATCATGAAGATCTTTGAGCTACCTGCAGATTCCAATAATGATAATGAAACCAAGGTGAGATTGGTGTCTTATTGTGGTTTCCAGTCTTCTGGATTAATGGTCTGCTTTAACCCATGTGTAATAGAATATAAAACAATATTTGATGTTTCACCTTCTTTGTAGTAGGGTTGGAAAGAGAAGCTTAGTTTTTACGGTTTTGAGTCAGTAGTAGGTTTTATGTTTTTTTTTTTTTTATGTGTAGGATTCACTGTTGTGAAGATGGTTTGAAAGGCATCCCTTGTTTATGTGGTTCACCTGTTTCTCTCACTCCCACTTGTTTCTCTCACTCCTGTGATCAGCACCTTACAGTTCCTCACCTGTACACCACTTATTCCCTCATACCTCATTCACTCTCGCGCCTTCTCTTCCCTCATATACCTATCATACATTTTGCCATATCTCACACATCCCCTTCGTCACTACTCACACCTCCTTTCCATCTCTCAAACTTTCTTTCTACCTCATCCTCACACATTCCCTTCCCTTACTCCTCACATCTCCTGCCTCGCTTTTGAGCCCTCCCCTTCCTACCATCTCCCTGCTTTGCCTTCACACCCTTTCCTCCCTAACGCCTCCCAATCCCACATTCTCACACTTTTCCTCACTCATCAATTAAATTATGCAATGGGAGTGTAGATGCAATGGGATGAGATGGAAAAGGTAAATAATTTTCAGAAAAATTGAACATAAAAAAATAAATGCAGTATATATTATTCCAAGTTGTTTGGCTAATTGGGTTTAAAGAGAGTTGTATATATATCGTTGCATACACACTCAGAGATATACAACTCTCAATGTAATTATCATTCACATGTATTCTAAGTAATACAGTCACATTACTAAACCCTCCTTTTCTTCCTTCTCCAACTCACCCTGCTCCTCCCTTCTACTCTTCCTTCTCATATGTCTTTCTATTACTCTTCTTTTTTCTTATCCCCTCCTTTTCTTTTCCATATTTTTTTTCTCTCTCATTTCTCCTCAATATTTTTCTCCACTCTTTTTCCTGCTTCCCCTTTTCCAACTCCTCTTCAATCCTACTATTTTTCCACATTTTACTCCTGTTTATCTTCGTCCATTTCCTCTTCCTCCTACTCTTCACACTTCCTCCATCGTTCCCGCAGCTTTCCGCCTCCATGGCTCCGGGGACAGCTGCTAGCACATAAAATGCTGATCTGCGGAAAATTGTAAAGTTAGTGTGACAGGTAGCGAAGGATGAGGACTCGACCAGCAGTCCAATATACTGTACCTCTCCACCCTTTGGAACCACCTTCACCAGTGTGTGTGTGTGTGTACTCACCCATTTGTGATTGCATGGGTCGAGACTCAGCTCCTGGTCCCTGTGTGTGTGTGAGTGGGTGAGTGTGTGTTGGCGATGGTGGTGGTGGGTGTAGTAATGGTGAAAGTGGTGGTTGTGGTGCTGGTGTGTGTTGGTGGCGGCAGTTTGTATAACAGTCATAGATGTTGAACTGTCTCTTTCTCTATATCTATGGACTTGTAAATTCTCACAGTAGGTATCGCAAATTTTCCCTCTCCTATCAAGAATAAAGATGATATTCAAGCTGTTCCCTATATTTTTTTTTATTTTGTCCTAATTACTTTGTCACTTACGTTCACCATGTTCTTCCTTTTTTTGCTTCTCGTTTAATTTCTCTGTGACGGCTTCCTTGACCCTTCTGTATATCTCTTGACTTCTCTACCTATCATCATTTGACGGCTCTTTCTCCCTCTCAAGTCATATTAATTGGTTTCTTGCTGTCGTCTTTCGTATTTTTTTGTGACTGTGCAACACTTCGACTCAGTTTTTGACATCGGTGTTATCTCATTTTTGTACAGTTCTTTTGCTTGTTAAAAGTGAATAGATATTCCAGCTCTTCTCCTCATTGCGCTATCACTTAGTGCTCTAATTGTGTGTGTGTGTGTGTGTGTGTGTGTGTGTGTGTGTGTGTGTGTGTGTGTGTGTGTGTGTGTGTGTGTGTGAGAGTGTGAGTGTGTGTACTCACCTAGTTGTACTCACCTAGTTGTGGTTGCAGGGGTCGAGTCTCAGTTCCTGGCCCCTGTGTGTGTGTGTTTGTGTGCGTGTGAGTGTGTGTGTGCGTGTGTGTGTGTAGTGCATGTGTGTGTGTGTGTGCGTGTGCTTGTGCGTACTTCTGTGTCTGTCAATACCAGCCATTGATCTTGACGTTACAGACATTGTTTTAAAGACTTTCTACACACTTTAGAACCAGTAGTAAATTTCAGACTGGTGTTTTAAATGTATTGGATCTCAGAAGTTTTGGAGATGGGAGAGAGTCTTGGAGAAGACACGCTCCCTAGGTGACTCGTGAGCGTGTTCACAGCGTGGTTATCGCACATAAAGCACGTAAATAAAAAAAACAGAAAAACGACCAAAGACGAAACTACTACCAGAGCTAAGAAAAATAAGTTCCAAAGAATCATGGTGTATATGAGAAGATAGACTACAAAAACTTCCTAATACCATCAACGGGGAAATCAAGAGTCCACAATCGCATACTTATAAAAAAAAATATCCGAAATCAAGCAAATACATAATTTCTGCAGAAATTAAGTGACTTATTGCTAAAATGGGATCCAGAAGGGGTTAACCTGTACTAAAACAAATTACAACTGAACAATGACAACGGGGGCAATATAAACATAGCTGTTTATAAATCTACAATTACGTAAACAAAGATAATGATGAAAATAAAATTCCCTGAATAAAACACTGTCGAAAGATGGGGAAGATAGATTAGCGAAAGTATAAACGTAAAATAATTTTATATTACCTATCCTAAAGATGCTGGGAAATAGAATGAAAATATAATTTTCGCTCAGTAACCCCAGAAGGGAGGTAGGAAGGTGCCTTGATGCCGGTGAGAGGCTCTTGATCCAGGAAATTGGCGCTACCCTCCACTCTTTGGATCAAACCTGGTTGCCTCACATTAGTCATTACCCAGGCACTGTACGACCCCAATGGGTTTAGCTCTTCCTGATAATAATAATAATACTAATACTAATAATAATAATAATAATAATAATAATAATAATAATAATAATAATAATAATAATAATAATAATAATAATAATAATAATAAAAATAATAATAATAATATCACCATAGATTTTTGAGAATTGAAAACAGAGGAACTTGGAAATAAGTGCAATGCCAATTTTCAAGAAAGAAGACAAATAAGAAGAAATGAATAACAGAAGGATATCTCTAATCACTATCTCATGCAATGTGATAGAGAAAATAAAGAAAAATATTAATAGATAACCTAGATAGAGCAAAGTTTTTTATTCACAACAGCACAGTTTGAAAGGCGAAAACTATCTCATGAACCTGGTACGAGCCTATGTTTGAAGCAGAGATCAGACGGGAGAGAGAGGGTCGGACGAGTTGCAAACTGCATATTCATTGAGCATAAGGCTATTTTTAGTGTGTATGTGTGTGTCTGTCTGTCTGTGTGTATTTGTGTGTGTTTTGGGAGAGAGAGAGAGAATATCACAAAAACATTGGATTTTGGTAAGTGCTCGTGTTTACGTTTAATTATTAATTTATGAGAATATTTGAGCTCATGTTTGCGATGGAAGGATTAATTTATTGTGAGCCCTGAGAGTTGTTTTATGCTATATTTCGAGTGTATACAAGCAGATCAAAGATACAATGAAAAATACCGAAATTATGAATCCTGGGACGTAGATATATCCAACAACAACACAGAGAATGAGTTAAAAAAATCACAAAAAATAACTACTCAGAGTTTACTTATAGGAAACATAAAAGTTAACGAGAGAAAATGACCCATTGTGTATGATGGATATTAGGAAAACATAGCTAGTTCTTACCCTCACTTAGAAAGATACCATAGATATCAGGGTACCTGAACAGATCGGCATTAATAATTTTGATTAAACAATTCATAGAACATTTCTGATTTGAGAGAAGTTTTCTTCTCTTTCCACTTCCTTATTCCCTTTTCCGTGCTCCAATCTTCCCTTTAGCCTTCTCTTTCCTATTCCTCCGCAGTAGAGAGCAACTCGTGGGAGCCCGCATGGATGGTGAGAGACGGACGACCAGCCATTGTAAGTGACACTTATTCCTCCCTTTCCATCTCTTGGTTGTTCCGTCTCTTTGACTTATAAGAAAGATAGGGGCTGGGAACATGGCTCTGAAAAAGATGATCATTTGCTATTTATGATGATCATCTTGAGTAATTCCGATGTATGTGTATAAGGAATTGCCGCTTTCTAATCCTGATTTATGAAGTATTCTGAACTTATCAACTTCCATCCTAAGAGTGTGAGGAGGACTGAATGAATTCTAAGTAAATTTGACATTATGCCAGCTTTTGACTCTGAGTCGGGTAACTCAAACGTTCTTTCAGTTTTATTCAGCAGTAGTGAAAACACACACACACACACACACACACGCACACACGCACGCACACGCACGTACGCACGCACACGCACGTATGCACGCACACGCACGTACGCATGCACACGCACGTACGCACGCACACGCACGTACGCACGCATGCACGCACACACACTTTTAGCTTTTCAAAATAGTATTCACTTGGCGTCTTTTTGCCGTCCCTGAAAAAGCCATAGTGCAATATAATTTAATTAAGTCACTTAGAAGTCAAAAGATTACAAGAAAAGAAGCTTTTTTATCATCATTTCCTCTTCTCATTTTTTCTTTTTATTTGTCTCTGACCTCGCCCCTCTCTCTTTCTCTCTCTCTCTCTCTCTCTCTCTCTCTCTCTCTCTCTCTCTCTCTCTCTCTCTCTCTCTCTCTCTCTCTCTCTCTCTCTCGCTCTCTTCTCTCTATCTCTTATTTTTTTTCTTTTTCTTTTTTATCAGGGCTTTACAAGGTAGGGTTAAGGGTTCTTAGCTTTATTTACAAGTTAAGAACTGTGACTTTCATCACCTCATTCTCTCTTTCTTACCTTATCGTATAAACTTACATTTTGTAGAGCGTAAGAACTTTTCCAGTAGTACCGAACAAGCTATATTTTCTGTCGAAATTTATACTCGCCATGACTAATTTTTTGATTTCATATAAGTTTAATCAACGCATGAATGATAAAAATAGAACAAAATTTGCCAAAAAAACCGGGATAAATGTTTAATCTGGTTGGTAGTGTTATTTTTTGTCAGAAAATACGAGAATTGTTTCCTTGGTCTTCGTCAGATGACGACCTGTTAGGGAGTTTCTGGCTTGCCGAAATTAAGTTTTCACTCCATTAAAAGTAATTACCAGAAAGTGGCGTCCTAAGTGTGTTTTCACATCGTGTATATAGATTATATTTTCTAAACTGTGTTATTGTTTGATGAAGCTCTTGGTGTACCAAAAAAAAAAGAATTAATTTCAGAAAGAAAGTGTTTATTAGCCAGGCTGTCAGGCAGCGAACAAGTTAAAGACTAGTTAAGTGGCAATCGTGCAGCGACCTGCTTTTTGGTTTATGTTAGGATAGTTCATGTTGCGTGAACTAATTAAAACGCCGTATTTTTAACCCCAGATATGAATATATATATATGCAAAAAGATCACAGTAAACAGGTGATATCAAAATATGCAAGACAACCACTATGAAAATAGAGTCAGCGCTCGTGACTACTCATAGTTCCTTGATAAGTGAGTAGTCACGAAAGCGCTGAATTCTCTTTTCATAGTGGTTCTTGATATATATATATATGTCGTGCCGATTAGGTAAAACTTGCGATTTTGGCTTAAATAGCAACGCTCACCTTGCCATATAAGACAAGTGAAAATTTGTTATGCAAAATTTCGCAAAATCATTCAGAACATAACGAAAAAAATATATTTCATTGTGTTTGTTTATTATTAAATTAATGTTAACGTATCTAAAATATATTTAGTTGGGTTAGGCTAAATTAAATTGCGCTTGTTGTAATAAGGTTAGGTAGGTTTTCAAAGTTTCTCTTGGTACAAAATTATAAATTCTTACATTAACATAAATGAAAAAAATATATCTTTAAACGTATAAGAGAAAATTTTAGAAAGGACTTAATTTTAGATGAGTTCTTGCTAATTGACCAGTTTTACCTAATGAGCACGACATATATATATATATATATATATATATATATATAAATATATATATATATATATATATATATATATATATATATATATATATATATATATATAAGTAATACATATACAGTATATAATATTATATCGTGATAACGAGTCACCCGAATAACATATACACTACAAAAACCTTATATCCACGCCAACACAATAAACTAAAGTAACATATACATTAATTACTAAACACACATCTGTAACAAATACACTCAAAAACACCTGTGTAAAAAGTACATTATCAAATACAAGTATATAACATATTCACTGCGAAAATATATGTATAATATATACACTACCAAACACCCGTTAATATCATGCCATACCTTGCACCACTATCCTGTGAATCTGCCGCACCCCTCCACCACCTCCAACGACAGCCTCACTGCCCACTTAAGACTGATGGAGCACCTGGTTAATGGTGCTTGAGATGAATGACATCTTTCATTAGCAGCATCTACGCACACCCTCCCCCTCATTATCAGGCCATCACGAGCACCACACCTGAGCTCCTGTTCTAGTGTGGAGTAATCCTGCAGAGGGATGGTGGCGCGGGGTGGTGCGAGGGGAAGAGGTGTAGGATCTAGATGAGCACGTCTGATGGAGTGGCATTACCGGCGATGCTAAAGGCGGTAGGTGGTACTGGCGGTGGTTGTGGTGGTGGTGGTGGTGATTAGGAGAGGAGAGGCAGTAGGTAAATGGGGGAAAGGAAATGAAAATGATTCTTTCCAATTAAGAAGAACTGGGGTAGACGGTTAAACCTGGTGAGAATTTGTACTTTGTCTGCTGGTTGTGGTGGTGGTGGTGGTGGTAGTAGTAATTATGCTTTGGTGTGGTGGGTTAATGGATCAGGATAACCTTATGCGGATTTTAATGATTCATGAACAACAACATCAATAGTAGTAGTAATATTAAAAATAGTAATATTAATAATAATAACGAAAGGAAATGTTAGTGATTCTGTCTAGGAAACGGAACATAACTGAAGATGCTGCTGTAAGATAAGGGCTCATGACCTTCCCTTGTGAATGATGGGAAATGTTGCTGTCAAGAATAGGAAGCTAAGGAGGATGGAGGGAAGGGAGACGGGAGATAAAAGCGTGCGGAGAAGTAGTTATGTACTATGACGGTTTTCAATAATAATAATGATAATAATTATGGTAGCTAATAAAAATGTAGGAAATAACTTATTTCTAGGGTAAAGAAAGGAAGAGGCGTGTGAGTAAGCTTGGCACTGGAGGCGTGAAGGAGTATGTGACGGGACATAAAGAAGAGAAGGCAGAGTATGTGACGGGACATAAAGAAGAGAAGGCAGCATGTAAACACGACCAGCAAGACAGGCGAGTCCTGTCATGTGTGTCAACACACAGGGGTAACACAAGAACGATGAGAGGAATAGAAGTGGAGGAAAGAGGAGAGAAGAAACAATGATCGGAGGGGTAGAAGACTTATTCGGATCAGTATCCCAGTAGGAATAATAATCCTTGATAACCCAAGAAAGCCCTGCAGTATAGCTGATTTCCTTTGGGATCTTTACTAAGTCCTTGTCCAGGATGAGACTCGCATCAATTAGCTCCAAGGCATTTATTTACTTTTCCATGCGTCTCACTCAGGGTTAGATCTGAGTTAGAGAAACGCGTAACTGCTCTTGGGTTAAAATACTCTATTTCGTTTCCAATTCAAGAGATTATTTTCCCTCTCAATTATCTAAGTTATCTATGTTACTGGGCGTATAGTGCGTCTTCCTCTCTTTATTACCCGACTTGCTCAACCATTAATCGTAATTTATTCTTGTTCTCTTTTAGCTTGCTGTATTTATATTTGCTGAGTGATCTCTTCTTAACACCTTACTGAGTTTTCATTTCAGGGATATTCTTTCACAGTTTTCCAAATGTCTGATAACTCTGATGTCTTCCGTGACATGTTAGAAATCTGTCAGAGGTTTAGGATTTTTTTTTTCTCTTCAGCACCTCGAGTGAGATTATGTTCAATCCCATCTCTTTCGCTAATTTTGAAGAATGGGAATAATAGTTCGTCGACTTCTTTAAAGATGGAATTAAGAACAAATAAAAAGTGAAAGTGGCATCCTGAGTCTCTGAGGGTCGACTTCCAGACGCCCATTAAATGGAAACTGAATTTTTGCACAGCATATTCAAATTTAGCAGGTCGGAAAAATCTCCTTGGTAAATAAACATAGCTCTAAACACCAAAATTATGCAGGACAATCTAGTTATTCCCTCCCTCCCTTTTCCTCCTCATTCCTTTCTCCCTCCCTCCGTCCCTCTATTCCTCCTTCCATCCCTCCGTCCCTCCCTCTTCTGCCTCCCTCACCCCTTTTCTCCCATCCTCCTTTCCTTCCTCCCTTCTCCCCTTCCTCCCCCTCTTCTGCATAATTTCTTGCTATTCTTCTTGCTGTTACAGTAGCGCTTTGTGCGTGAGAGAGACAGCTGCTCTAAGCTACATCAATCACTAGCTAAGAGCTATATCAGCTTGGGGAAAAAGATGGCAAGTAACATTTGCACCTGAGAAAACACAAATAATGATGGTCTCTAGGCACCATGACAGTAATTCCGGTGCAGTAATAAGTATGAATGGGAGAGTGTTGGTACCTGGGGAAGAAGTTGATATCCTTGGGGTGAAATTTGACTCCAAACTGACCATAAAGAGCCACGTAGTAAATCTTGCAAACAAGGCAGCCAGGAAGATTACAGCACTTCGCCGTATCTCGCATCTGCTTGACAGTAGGGGTTGCAAGATTCTGTATGAGGCACAAGTACTTTCTTGGTTTGCCTGCCCCACATCCTCTCATCTGCGACTGCTTGACAGAGTAGATAACAGAGCAAGACGTCTCATCTCTCGCCTGGACCCATCCTGGAGAGATCTGTCATTTCAGCACAGCCTTCAACACAGTAGGGATGTGGGTGGCCTTACTGTCATGTACAAGGCCAACATTGCCAAAGTACCACACTTGGCTCCACTTCGAGGACAACAAGAAGCAAGCTTCTATACCACAAGACGGGCAGAAAGCAGCAACTTCACTCTGGCTGTACCCTTCTCCTGAACATCACTTCGTCTGAGATCATTTATCCCCAGGATGACTCGAGTCTGGAACACATTCGTACAGCATTATGATGTCAACGAGATAAAGTCAGTAGATCAAATAAAAATGCTGGCCCACAGATGGCTCCAACTTCATCTTGTTCCCTACTTGTATGCTTCATAACAGTAAAAAATGCTTTCAAATGAGCTGATGTAGATAACAGCTCTTATCTTGTCAATAATTTGTCAATAGTTTGTCAATAAAGCTAGTTAATCGCAGCTATATGAGAACTATGTTCGTGGTGTCCCGTCTTCATTGTTTAATATGTTGAATGTTTTTTTTTATTTCCAGTAGATGTAGAACATCCTACCTCTTTCTGAATTCCGCTTCATTATTCTACCGCACTTTTTGTAAAGAAAAATGATCTGGTATCTTCTGCTCAGTATTTTGTTGTACAATCTTCTGTTTATATTGTCCTTTTTCTTTATCTCTTTCTCCCACGTCCATTACGTGACTATTGTAAAAAGGATTTTTGTATTATCAGCAAACCTTTTCAAGTTTTTTTTTATGCCCTTCTGAAAATAATTTAGTTGAATTAGAAACTTTACCGAGGCAAGCACTGGTCATTGTTGGGCTGTCACCTGTGACATTTACCCATGACATTTACTTGGGACGAGATTAGGAGATGAAGGATCGAGCCCCCACTGCTCTTTGCGCTGAATGACCCAGAGGGATTTAGCGCTTTGTTCAGGTACATTACTACTGAGACCCTCTTCAGCAGTTGTAAGGCAAAATGTACTCTACTTCATCTCTTTGTTTTATTTTCGTTAAGAGTCCCCTTGTCCTATTGCTCAGTATTTATGCCATTTATATTTATGATGAAGAATGTTTAAATTTATCGAGATAAACTAAAATTTCTATATAATATTTACACGAGAAAAACAAGGATTCTAGTCTTTTTGAGTATTTGGATTCTACTCTCTTTTTTAATACGTTGAAACTTACGTTATATATTCCTTCATTATGAAGTCATTCAAGGGAAATATTATTAATGCTTTGATTATTCCTTGTTAAAATATTCTTCGTTTTCCACTTGGTGTAATTGCACTTTCTCAACTAAGCTAGCAGGGAGCCCATAATGTATATTTACTTGGTAAACTAATTTAAGTGACTAGTTTACTTTGCAGTTTACTTGGATTACTTAGTAAACTAATTGATTTATTTTACCAAGAAATCCCTGCTGTTGTCAGGTAAAGTAATCATAGATAAGAGGTGAAGCATATTTCATAATTCCTTAGCACTAGGACAGCGTATTATTATATTTACATGAATCGTTCAACAATGCTATGTCAGGTGAGGCTCGATCCTTCGCTCTCAGATATCGAGAGAAACTCTTCTCTGGGATTTTTTCCATTCCATGGAGAGTTTACCGTTCTTATTCTTCAAACAAACTAATTAAACATTTTACTTTTTATTAAAGATATTTGTTACTGCTTGAACGACGTGCAGGGAAAACGTGTGTGCCTCCCTGGCTACTAGAAAATGGGGAGTGACACAGGCGCTACTCTTCCTGGTGCTGTCAAGAGTCTTGGAGTGAAAACTAGTCTGGTGGGACACTATTGGATCTGCGACCACCAGTGTTACGTAATTGCCTGTCTCTGCCAGTGACACAGCATTCACAACTTCTAAAAAAGTCATCTGATGTTGCATTGTTGTTTCTCGTAAAGTTGGTAGCAAGCCTTATTTCCGTATTCCTGAATCGCTCTCTCTCTCTCTCTCTCTCTCTCTCTCTCTCTCTCTCTCTCTCTCTCTCTCTCTCTCTCTCTCTCTCTCTCTCTCTCTCTCTCTTTCCTTTGTGGCAACAAATCAAGTTCAATCAAGTGGAGATTCGGGGAAAGTGACAACAGGAAAAAATAAAGAAGAGGTGGGATAGCAGCAGAGAATAAAGGGTTGGTAAAACTAGAGACGAAAAAAGAGGCAGGCAGGCAAAGATAAATATAGACAACAGTCAAGAAGAAAGTCAGGCAGATGGAAAGAATAATAACACGGAAAGAGAGAGAGAAAGAGATAGGGAGATGAAAGCTAGAGGGGAGGCATGAAGAATGAGCTGGAGGGATGGCAGGCAAGAGGGCTGGAGAGAAAGCAGGCAGAAGTCAAGACATGTAGGAGGGCTGGAGGGAAGGTAGGCAGGAGGGCTGAAGGGAAGGAAATGCGGATATCGTTCTTCCCTGCTGGAAAAGCAAGACTCTTTGATTCTCGGTCTCTTGAGGTTAAAGGTCGAAACAGTTTCATTACGTGTAGGAATCCCTAGGAAATGGCCGGGAAAATTCTTTCAATTCAGTTTTATAAAAATACATTGGTAATTGTTGTGTCTGCTGCTGCTGGTGCTGAGTCTGTAGATGCTGTTGCTAGTACTGTTCTGGTGATCACTTGGTTACAAGAAACGTTATTAGTGCTACTAGTTCTGATGCTGCTGCTAGTGCCGCTGTTATTGCTGCTGTTGCTGGAGTTCCAGTTTGAGTGGTACTGCCGAGGAACGTATAATGGGAGAGAGAGAGAGAGAGAGAGAGAGAGAGAGAGAGAGAGAGAGAGAGAGAGAGAGAGAGAGAGCACACACACACACACACACACACACACACACACACATGCCCACACAGACGCCCACACTGAGTAACAGCTACAACTGCCGAAGGCAACATAACAAACAGACACAGACCTGTACCCTCAGTTAACTATTTCCATTTCAACGAGACACGCGCTGTGCCCCATCACGCAGCAGCTGGGCTCCATTATATGCCCTGCTAATTCCTGGTTCCTCTGTGGTGTTAATCCAAGCACCCAGCCCTCCTGCTGCCTAGCGTCAAGCAATACCCATTACAGCTACTGCTACACCATCGCCAGGCACACAAGATTGTCCAATATTACATTTAGAGAAATATATACTTGCACGTATGGAAGCTTTACAAACGATACTATCAAAAGATGTCTGCAAAAAAACTTTTGTTTTGCTTTTTTTAGAAAAAAAAAATGGAAACAATTAGAGGTTTATCTGAAGTCATCTCAAATAAGTGAAAAATACTATTATAGATTGAGGATATAGAAATTACAAGTGATGATGTAGCCGGTTGTTATGAAGCTGTAGCTTTAACTTTTAACACTCTAGCAGGATTGCTAGTCCTATTTTTTTTTTTGGCTCCCGATAACGTAAGATGGAAGGGCAGTTGAAGATCTAAGTAAATACTGTTAGTATATACTTATATCTACTTTTCTGTTTCTTAAAAGCTCTTAATCCCGTTAAATTTCCTTCCCAGTAAACTTTAGCATATAACAGTTATAAGAGGCTAACTCAAACAAAGGGCATCTTACCTTTGATATACCTTTGATAAGTCCCGAGAGTTTGTTTACTCCAGGAACCCGGCCATTGCCCAGGCTCGTCCGGTGGTAGCCTGCTCAACCAGGCTGTTGCTGTTGGTGGCCCGCAGCCAAACATATCCGTCACAGCCTGCTTGATCTGGCACCTGGTGAAGATACTTGTCCAGTTTCCTCTTGAAGACTTCTACACTTGTCTGAACAGTGTTTCTGATATCTTCTGGTAAGATGCTGAATAATCTGAGACTACGAATATTAATACTGTGTTCCCTTATTGTGTTTACTGCACCCCTGCTTTTCACTGGGTTTATCTTGGATTTCTTCCCATATCTCTCTCTCCAGTATGTTGTTATGGCAGTGTGCAGATTTGGGACAAGGCCCTCATCTACCTTCCAGGTATATATTATCATGTATCTCTCTCCCCTCCTCTCCAGTGAGTACATATTTAAGTCTTAAAGGCGTTCCTAGTAATTTAAATGTTTTGTTGAGTCTATGCGGACCGTAAACGATCTTTTTATTTCTTCCAGCTCTGATATTTGTCCTGCCCTGAATGGTGTCGTCAACACTCAGCAATATTCCAAGTGAGGGAGCACAAGTGATTTAAAAAGTGTCACCGCTGGCATTATTTCCCTTGTTTAGAAGGTTCTCATTACCCAAACCGTCATCCTACTGGCTGTCGTGACCTTCGCCATATTACGTTATTTGAAAGAAAAGTCAGCTGACATAATTATTTCCAAGTCCTTCACGTGTTCCTTTCGTTCTATTTGACGATCCTCTTGAGTTCTGCATACGGTATTCCTTTTTGAGTTCTTCATTCTTTCCATTCCTTAGCAGCTAGAACTTATCTCCATTGAACGTAATGTTGTTTTTCAATGACCACTGGAAAATCCTGCTTATATCTTCCTACAATTCTTCAGTGTCGTCTACCGAAGTGACATTCATGCTTATTTTAGTGTCATCTGCAAATGATGATACAAAACTGTGACGGGCGTTATTTTTCTATGTTATGAGAAAAAGAAACAGCAGAGGTGCTAAGACAGCGCCTTGAGGAACTAAGCTTGTTACTTCGATGGCACTGGATTTTGCTCTATTTACTACAACTTTTTCAGTTCTGTAGGTTAGGAACCCGAAAAACCATCTGCATACCTTCCCCCTAATACCTATGACTTTAATTTTGTGTGCAGTTACCCTATGATCGCATCTATCAAATGTCTTTGCAAAGTCTGTGTATATTACATCTGCGTATGGGTTGTCTTCCAAAATTCAAGGGGGTTCAGCAGCTGTGACAGGCATAATCATCCCGCTTTAAAACCCTGAGGGTTTAGATTATGTCAATCGTGCTGTTACATGAAATTTGTAATCTGACTTTTCATCACGTTTTCGAAGATTTTTATGATGTGGTAAGTAAGGGCTACTGGTCTGTAAATTTTAGCTAGTGCTCTGCTACCTCCCTTATGCTAAGGAACTATGTCTGCACTTTTTCAAGTCTCCACCTCAATATTCAGTCACTAAAGAATAGGTAATTAATATCAATGTGAATCAGCACAACGGGGTGCGGAATGAGATCAGTCAAGCAGGAAGAACAGAAAGGTGATGAAGAAACAGTTAGAAGAGACGACGAAGGAGAGTGAGGAAAGATGTAATATCAGAAGGTTGTATTTTTTCATTAGTCACTGTCGCAATAGCCTCTACTGTCGTCTTCTTCTTCGTCTTTTCCTTCACCTCCTCTTCCCATTTTCCACCTACTTTTACTTTTCTTCATCTTCATCTTCCTCCTCCAAAACCATTTTTTTTTACTCCGCCTCTGCTTTTTTTTTACCTCTTCCACTTCTGCTCCTTTTTCTTTTCCTTCTAAAGTCGCTGATCCCATAACTTCTCATCGTGCTCGTCTTCCTTCTATTCCTGTTCTTCTTTCGGCTCATCCATCTGCGCTCCTTCCTGCTGATGTTGTTCCTGCTGCTATTTCTCCTCCTCCTCCTCCCCTTCTTCCTCCCCATGCTGCGGCTCCTTCCCGCTTCCTCCTCCTCGTGCTTCTCTTGCTTCCTCTGGCCCCGGAACACGCCAGGCTGTCTACAGGCAACACGACAACATTAATTCACGCGTCCATCACACCTTCACTAGCGGATGCCTCAAGGTGATCGTGTTCCTGTAGCCAAGACGCAGCCACGGCGGCTGCAGAATCCACAAGACACAGTGACAACAGCAGAGGCTGCAAGACAGAGGCTGCGGCAGAAAACAGTAGACAACTGTAGCGGCAGTGACTTAAGCATCCAAACGTACTGGCGGTGGCGGAAGCCGTAATACTTAGCCCCGGTGGCGGCCGCAGTGACAGCGGCAGTAGCCAGGAGAGATAAAAGAGTGTGTAAAGACAAGAGTTTTTTACCAACAAATTGAGTTGCGTGTAACTGGCTGAGTGGCAAGAGCGTGACACCTCGAGAAATAACGCATTCCTGGTGCCAACCAGCATCCTTGTCTCCCAGGCAACGTGTCTTTATCACTCATGTGTCTATCTTTTTTCTAATCTCTCCCCCTCTCTCTCTCTCTCTCTTAAAGAGTTCCTACTTAAATTTACAAGCTAAGAGCAGATACCTACTCTGGCTCATTTGGAAGCCTTTTAAATATTATAAGACATACGAATAGGGAAGGGGATGGAGCTAGAGCCATCCGTGGGTCAGCAATTGCATGTATGTTCCAGACTCCGGTCATTCTAGGAAAGTATGTTCTCAAACTGAGTGATATTCTTGAGAAGGGGAGTATAGTTGCTGCTCGCTGCCTATCTTTTGTAAAAGCTCTGTTCTCTCTGACCACGAAGTTGAGCCAAGTATGGTACCTTAACAACATTGGATTTGTACATAACAGTAAGGCCACCCACATTCCTTTTGCATTAAAGGCTCTGCTGAAATGACAGATCAGTCCATGCCTTGTCCAGAAGAGAGATGAGTCGTCTTGCTCTGTTCTCTATTCTTGTGCTTCATGCAAAAAAAAGTCTTGCAGCTTCTACTGTCAAGCAGATGCGATATATGTGTAAGTACTGTAAGCTTCATGGTCATCTTGTTTGCGAGATTTACTACGTGATTCTTCATAGTCAGTTTGAAATCAAATTTCACCCCAAGGATATCAACCTCATCCCCGGGTTCAAACGCTCTTGCATTCATTATTACCACTGCTCCAGCATTACCATCATAGTGCCTAGAGACCATCATCATTTGTGTTTTCTCAGAAGCAGATGCAACCTGCCATCGTTTACCCCTGGCTGATTTAGCAGTAAGCTGCTGATTGATATAACTGAGAACAGCTGCCATTTCCTTTCTTGGATAAGTAAATGTCAGAATACAGTCGTCTACATATGCATGTGATTCAGGGATGAGTTAAAGAAGGTCATTGAAGTAGACATTCCATAACAATGGCCCGATCACACTTCCCTTTGGAATACTGACACCAATAGAGTGTCTTGTTAACTCTGTCCAAGTGAGAACTAACGAGGAATAGTGCAGAGTCAGCGACTTCTAGAGCTTGCAGTTTCGACAAGAATCCATGGTACCACTCTCTGTCGAAAGTACCAGCAGTGTCCACTGCTATTACACAGTTAATCTTTGACTGATGCCGCATAATGGAGAGGCTTAACAGCAGATCAGCAGCAGATTGATAACTTGAAAAGCCATACTGACGCTCACAAACAAGCAAATGGTAGTCGAAAAACGCTGCCATCTGTCATCTGCCGTGAGATTATTCTCAAAAATCTTGCCAGTGATTGACAGGCGTGACATTGATCTGTAGCTGTTTATTTTCGTTTTGTTCTTCTTTTTGTGAACAGGAACTACATTTATCGCTTTCCACAGAGGTTATTTGCACTGTGCTAGGCAGTGCTAATAGATGCGAGTGAGAGGTGACGCCAGCTGGTCTGCCCATCTGTGCAGCAGTCTAGGCCCCCCCTCTCTCTCTCTCTCTCTCTCTCTCTCTCTCTCTCTCTCTCTCTCTCCCTCTCCTTCTCCCCATATACTTTATTTCTACTGTAAGACTCGTAAAGTAACATCCGCCTAAATTCATGCCTACCTTTCTAACACTGGTTACGAAAACACGCACACTCGCACTCACACGGCGAGCGTAATGGCGGTGCTAGCGCCTACATAATGTAGATGAAGTGTTCAGGTGGGAGGCATAGGCACCTGGACAACGCACTTCAGTATTTACACACTGACAGCTACCCATCCAGCACTACCGGTGCTACTAACTTTCCAGCTCTTCCATTTTCACACCCACTATATTCTCTTTTCTTTTTCTTTGTCTTTCCTTCCTTTGCTTTCTTTTTGCTCATGAATTTTCTTAACCTCTACACTTATTCATTATTTTTCATTCTCTTTCATCCTTCTGCATCTTACTTTTATATTATCAATTTATTCGTCAGGTAACAAGTGTTTCCTGACAAGGGTATTAATCAGGTGATGACCCGGTCAGTAATTAAGCATGCCTTCATAGTAGTGAATCCTAATACAAAATGTTTATACCCTTCTAGATATCTTAAGGATAATTTACTATTATTATTCAATATTCATTCACATTTTGTATCATAACATAGCTTTACTCTTCACCCTTTTTCTACTCGGTAGGTTTGGCAGGAAATGAAGCAAACTGCTCAGATTTAATGTGTCAGTTAATTTGATATTTCGAATAATTACCTGCTGTGACATCAACATTTACCCTTCCCTCTCCTCCTCCCTTTCGTTCAACCTCATAGTCGCTGCTCTTCCCATTTTTTTCCTTTCTTCCTAGGACACTTTCCTTTAATTCTCTTATCCACCTCACTACACACATGTCCTTTCTACTAGATAAATAATATATATTTGGAAAATTATGAACTAATTCTTTTCAAGTTTACACACAGTCAAACGCAAGGGTGCAATAAGTACATGAAGAGCCAATTAATTAGGCATAGTGAGAGCACATCCTTCTTATCTAATAAAAGGGGAATTACTAACAGATCTTTGTTTTCAACATGAATGTATGCTGTGGAGCATTCGTCCATCTACGTACCACTATAACCTGGTAGACACGAAGTTGGTAACACCTCACTTGCATTCCTCCCTTACCTCTCTTATTAGAGTCATTCTTACCCCGTCCCTATCCACTACTCTTCACTCGTCTCCGGGTCCCACTCACCCCGACATTCCTTCACCTCACCCACACTTCCTGAGGGATAGTAATTCCCAAGTTTTAGTAATTCCAACTCCGCTGGAACGAAACATTTAATACTCCCGTAGATACTGAATCCTTCAACGAATGCTTAACGATATCCTCCAAGCCTCCCAGATGTAAGAAATTCACCCCGTGTGATGGAATATGACTGGGGAAACATAGCTAGCGTTTGTTCCCGCTATGTAACTATCATATAAATTGGGGTAGCACCACCCTGCTGGTGTATTCAGTTTTATTAAAAAAAAGCATCCACTGCCTAACAGCGTCAGGAGGCATGTTGCTGAGTCTCTTTACTTAAGAAAATAACCTCCTTGGTGCACGTAAACCCATTTCTTCCCGCTATGGGAATAAACCCCCTTAGAGAAAGGTAACATAATTTTTCATTATATTTTAGTTTTTTTCCGGGAAAATAGAGAAATATATATTCGTCGTGCGTTGTTTAAAATATTAATGTTTCTTTTGTCACGATGTGAGATCTCTCTCCTACTATGAAATTAAAATATCTAATTAATAAGTTCCATCACACACAGACGTTTTGATAATTGCTTTCTAAGCATAAACCTTGGTAACTGATACCGACAAAGTGGGTTAAAAGGACACGTGAGGAAACACCAGAACATATTAATTAGAAAACATTTCGGTCGTGGGACCTAGAAGTGATCAAGGTCCCAGAACAGAAACGTTTTCTTATAAATATATATGTTTGCTCACGTGTTTCTTTTTAATCATATTTATTTCTTTGGTTATTTTTACCCTATAGAACATTCCAAGTCATTGTACACAAACATTGATTGTTGAGTATTTCTGGTGAGCAACACCAGCCTCTGCGTGAGGTAAACCTGCATATTAAGCGGGTATTTTCTAGTCAAGTGAATATTGTATGCTATGCATTTCTTTTCTCTCTGGTTGTTGGTTCTTGTGACGCTGTGAGGCAGCTGTTCAATGGGTGTTAGGTGATTGTTGCGTGATTGTTAGAGGATCATTATTGGGTTTAATGTTTGATTGACTTTGTGTTTACCATATATTAGCTATGCAGTTGTTGTGCGTTTATTTCTAGTTTGCAATGTAGTTTTACACCCAAGTATTTGTTATTCAATATTTTGCAACTTAACTCAAATCAGTGTCGGGACCAAGATTGTAGTGGCCTGATTGATTAGTACAAATAGTAGATACCAGTGGAAAGAATTGTAGCAGAATGGCTCAAACAATTAATTTGTGCCAAATATAGTACCTAACCACATTATTATTAGTTACGTAACGTTAAATATTTCATATTAATTTTTTTTATTCATTGTCAAACGTGTGATACCTGTATATCTTTTAAATTTATAAATTTTTCGTTTACCTTTTTCATTAAAACTTTTGGGTTTCTGCTCAATCTTTAACCGCACATTTAGTATTCACCAAGTTTCTAATAAACCGGAGCTCTAATGTTATTTTTGTAATATGCTCGATTTGCTATTTGTACCAGGTCATTTCATAGCTCCTCACTTGGTGTTTACTCCATAATTTCTCCCTCTTCATCGTAGCTCATCTCTCAACCATCTCAAGTTACTCGTGCATATTTTCCAACGGAAAAAAATCATTTCAAGGTTAAGCACATATATTTTCTTGTTATATAAATTTCCACTGCGCAAATACTATCTCAATAGTACAAGCAGTTCCCATGTTTTCTTTCCTATCAACCTTCTCCATAGCATTCTTTTGGATGCTGCCTTAAGCTTAGATAATGTTATGGTGATGGATTCTGCTGAAGCTGAGAAACCCATAAGTTTCTGAAGCGTGGACGATGATGTTAAGGTGATGGATTCTTCTGGTCTATGGGAACTGCTTTCTGAAGCGTGAAGGAGATAAACCCGTGATTTTCTTGGAGACGAGAAGAACTAGCTAACTTATCTTTAAATTGAAGGAGAAAGGAAAAGCAGGTGTAAAAATTGATCGAAAGGAAACTATCTCAAGAGTGCAAAAGAATAATGCAACGTGAGGGCCTGGAAGTAATGTTTGACGTCACAGGGGAATGAAACTGACACTACCTCTGCAGCCAGGGAGAAAGAGAGACGTCTTGGATGGGAGGATCGCCGACAAAAGATCAAATGGGTTTTACCGTTAAACACAAGTGTTGTGATTTTCGGTAGAAAACTTATAGAAAAGTTGCAATCGGTGGAAAAAAAGAATATGCTGTTACGTGGAAGGAGAGCAGTGGGAGGTGCTGATATTTTAAAGAGATGACCTGCCTGTGGATTTAAAGTGCAGAATAACTTTAGAACATCGATTACGACTCAGCGGGAATCATTTAGACTAGATTTTGTATGTGGTAATAATGCGTGTGGTTTTTGTAGCAAAAATGGAGTTAATAGTGAAAAAGAAAATGATGGCAGAGCAAGATTAATATTGATCATGAACAGAACGTAAAGAAAAAAAAACAATAATAATGAAATTCATCACAATAACAAGCAGAATTTTTATAGCCTTAGTTTATGCCGAAAAAATGCGTGGTCAAGGTTTAATAATTGCACATAGGTGTATTAACATAGCATAAAAGCAGGACTGTCTAATCATGGAAGTCATAAAAAAGCAGGACTGGCGTAATTATTGACACATTACAAGTAGTCCTGTGATATTTGGCACGATAAGAAGAAAAGCAGAACCCTTGTGAGGAGTAAGAAGATATGACATTGAATTCATGTGATCTTGGAGAAAGAAAGCAAAACTGATGTAGTCTTAGACAAGATAAAGAAAAGAACTACTGAGATATTATGCAAGATTAGAAGCAGAATTGCTATGATCCTATACCTGGAGAGTTTTTCAGGGATCAACGCCCCCGCGTTCCGGTCTGTGATCAGGCCTCGTGGTTGATCACGGCCTGATCAACCAGGCTGTTACTGCTGGCCGCACGTAGACTGACGTACAAACCACAGCCCAGCTGGTCAGGTACTGACTTTAGGTACCTGTCCAGCGCTTTCTTGAAGACAGCCAGGGGTCTATTGGTAATCCCCCTTATGTATGCTGGTAGGCAGTTGAACAGTCTTGGCCCCGTGACGCTTAATGTGTTGTCTCTTAGCGTGCTCATGGTGCCTCTGTTTTTCATTGGGGGATGTTGCACCGCCTACCGAGTCTTTTGCTTTCGTAAGGAGTGATTTCCGTGTGCAAATTTGGTGCTAATCCCTCTAGGATTTTCCAGATGTTATCATCATACATTCAAGGGAGTACAAATTAAGGAACTTCAACCATTCCCAGTAATTAAGGTGTGTTATCGTACTTGTGTGTGCCGTGAAGGTTCTCTGTATACTCTCCGGGTCATCAATTACACTTGCCTTTAAAGGCGCTGTTAGTGTGCATCAATATTCCAGCCTAAATACAACAAACGATCTGTAGAGAGTCATCAGGGGCTTGGCATCCCTAGTTTTGAAGGTTCTCATTATCCATCCTATCATTTTTCTTTGAAAGTGAGATCCTCTGACATTATCACTCCCAGGTCCTTCACATTAGTTTATCGCTCTACTGTGTGGTTGGAATTTGTTTTATGCTTCAATATAGTTATAATTTCCTCAAGTTTTCCATATCTTAGTAATTTGGTTGATGTGCGCCTGGAGTCTTGCAGTGTCTTCGATGAAGGACACTGTCATGCAAATTCGGATGTCATCTGCAAATGAAGACATGGTGCTGTGGCTTACATCCCTGTCTATGACAGATATGAGGGTGAGGAACATGATGGGCGAGAGTACTGTGCCTTGTGGAACAGAACTTTTTACAGTAGCCACCTCAGACTTTACTCTGTTTACTAATACTCTTTGTGTTCTATTTCTTAGGAAATTATAGTTACATATACCAACTGTACATGTTATTCCTTTATCACGCATTTTGTGCGCTATTGCACCATGGTCACACTTGTCAAAGGCTTTCGCATAGTCTGTGTATACTACATCTGTATTTTGTTTGTCTTCTATAGCATCCAGGACCTTGTCATAGAGGTCCAGTAGGTGAGACAGGCAGAAGTGGCCTGCTCTAAACCCATGTGCCCTGGGTTTTGTAACTGATGGGTATCTAGAAGAGTGGTGATCTTGCTTCTTAGAACCCTTTAAAAGACTTTTATGAAATGGGACGTTAGCGCTATTGGTCTCTAGTTCTTTGCTATTGCTTTACTGCCCCTCTTTGTGGATTGGGGCTATGTCTGTTGTTTTTAGCGACTGTGGGATGACCCCTGTGTCTATACTCCCTCTCCACAGAATGCTAAAGGCAAGTGATAGGGGCTTCTTGCAGCTCTTGATGAACACAGAGTTCCACGAGTCTGGACTTGGTGCAGAGTGCATGATCATGTCATTTATTGCCTTTTCGAAGTCATGTGGTGTTAGGGTAATATCAGAGATGTTTGAATCGATCAAATTCTGAGTCTCGGTCTTAAAAAATAATGTAGGTCATCAACTCTGTCTGGTTAACTGTTCACTAAATACTGAGTCATACTGGGACTTTAGTAACTCCCTCATTTCCTTGCTGTCATCTGTGTCAGTCCCATCTTGTCTAAGAGAAAAGCAGAACAGTTGTGATCTTACGCAAGAATAGAGGCTGTATTGTTGCGATCTTGTAGTTAAGAAGAACTGTTGTGATCTTGGAGAAGAAAAGCAGAGCTAGTGTAATCTTTCAGACACGTAGAAACTCGATGCGTGCAGTGAGGACTCATCGGCGAGCTAGCATGAACTACTTGAAAGCAGTTCACGTAAGACTTCCCACCATATATCTTGCCGCAGATGCTGCTTCTCCCTCATTTTCTTCATCTTGTCTTCGTCTTCAACCTATTTCCCCCTTCTCCTTGTATTCCTCCCCACCACAGAGCTTTCCAGCACTACTCTCTTCTCCAGTTCTCCTCACTACCAGTCGACGACACAAGAGAAGAGGACCTCCTCTTGCGTGTTGCTGTCCTACGAGTCGTGTTGAACACGGAACTGTCGTGTTGTTTTTTGGTGCTAAACATACGAGACACGCACGCTAGAAAATATACTCAAACTTTGTTTACAGCCATGTTCATGTAAGAACACATCAACATAGACAAACTCTGGACACTCGCGCTTACGCTCTTCCACAAATACGGAGAGGCAGGCATGCACGGATATATAAAAACGGATACATACTTAAGAGAAAACTCACATTTGAGTAAATCAGTACAGATTGAGGCAGACAAACAAAAACGCACATACCAATGCGGGTACTCATGTATACGAAGATTAGCAAGTAAAGATAATTGTACAGAGAGAAAGAGAGAGAGAGAGAAACAGAAAGAAAAAAAAAATCAAGTCCATTCACGCAGTGCATTTTCACACTACGCAACTTTGCTTAAAATCCCAGAATTCGCGATGAGAGAATATAAAAGTCTCCTGGACAAAGAACCATTCTCCAGGAGTTATAAGATATGATAAACCTATTAAGCTTATTACTTTGCCTGGCGTCATTCTCAGCGCCGGCAGACCTGCCTCTTCTCCAGGATTTTTTTCAGGGTTGATTAAAGCAGAGAGAGGGAGAAAGAGAGAGAGAGAAAGAGAGAGAGAGGAGAGGGGTAACGGGGACGGTATGAAAGCAGCATGTAAAGCACTCTCTCCCGACTTTTCTTAATTTTATTTTATTTTTTATAGACTGGACTAACATTTTATAAAGGTTTAAGTATTTAGTCACTAGAAAATACACACATACACACAATTCACGGGCAAATGCAAGATAGCAGACACAATGCCGCCATTAAAAAAAAAAACTCCCTGGGATGGTCCTGTGCACTATGAGCTATCTAACTATCATGTTTAAGTGTAAAAACTCTGGAAAATGCATTAGAGAAAATTGGATCAATGAATTAAAGAGCAAACAGTCAAACAGGCTTTAGATCTATAAACTCTTGTATATCGAATGTATATGATATAGAAACATAACATAAGAACGAAAGGAATGGGAAAGTTAAATTTAATTAGAATTAAAAAACTGAGTTCATGGAAGAATAATCAGGGCGCCATGGGACATAAGAATAAATTAAAAAAAAAAATGAGAAAATTATATTCGAAAATGCAGTCAGTAATTAGAAAATAAATGTCTTCACGAAAACGAACACCAGTAATTGCCTGCAAGGATAAATCAGACATGGAAGACGGGAATCATTCAGCTTCAGCAATATATGTCTTGTAGTCAAATGGAAGAACAAACGCCAGGAACCAGGAAAAATAATCATTCAGAGCGTTGTACACATCACTCGTCTGATTGTACAATGCCAGCACGGTTTCTTCAACTAGTCAAACATAAAGAAACCTGGTCAAGTGCAGAGGTTTGTTACCACTTTATAGCGGGACTTTAGAATATGATTTTTTGCTGTCTCCAACACCGCAAGAAAAAATCACCTTTTCTTGATGACTAGATTTCTGTATATCAAAAGCATAGACACTCCACCGTCTTCTGAAGTTTCCTAGAAGTGAAAAACCTGATCTATGAGGAAAGACTTTGGGTTCTCAGTCTCACACTATAGCAATTTCGGAGAGACAGAGATATAATCATGAATAAATACTTAAGTATGTATAGAGAGAAAGGCAAACACATGAAAGGCAAACACGGAAACTAAATTCTTAAATAATACATAAATATTAGTAAGCCCTCAACAATTTGACAGTACTTGGAGAGAGAAATGTGTCTATATGTATGGAGGCTGGCTCCATACATGTTATACTTTCAAACAGAACAGGCGAGTGCAAGTTGGTAAGTTCACACTTATAATGAATACCCCATCTGACTAATTTACTAAGGACCGCAAGTCAAGCCATCCCATCATTCAGGCAGCAAATGTGCTCTCACCCAATACTCTTCCCTGACGCACGATTACATAAAAAATACCCAACTCCAAGTGTGCTAATCCTCTTAATGGGCAGAAGCTCCTGTAGGAGCCTCGGCAGCGACCTCCAGATGGCTCCTGACGGAAATAAGAAGCCGTAGCAAGGACAAGGAGGAGAGGGAGAGGAGGTTACAAGAGGATTTTAGGGTACAGCTCAATTCCCTTCTGCTGGTGTCTTGGGGGTTATCGTAATACTGGTAAATACTCGCAAACATAATGAATGCTCTTATATATATTATTTTTTACCTTGAATAATATTTTTCGCGTTGTTAAACAGCGAAGTATTATGATGTACAGTAAATACATGTAAGTGAGCAAACGTATGATTATTTTCTGTTATTTACTGTTGGAACAAATGAATGAATTGTTAGGTTTAAACCCTATTTACTACCCGAGGTTAATAGATGGGGTATATAGATTCAAATATACGCGCCACATTGTATAATTTGCTATGGATATACGCATATGGATGGGTAAATTAATTTTAACATCCAGGTACTATGTTAAACCAGAACGTAATTTTGTGTCTACTGTAAACACCACCTGGAGAATAATTAATAACAATGAAACAACGTAAACGACATTATATTTAACTAAACTTCATAGTTTGGGTGCCTCTTTAAGAATGTGTTCGGTGAATGTGGACTCAGCATTTATGCTCAGCGGTGTGATTGCTTGTGCGATTCACGGGTCGAATGAGAAGAAGGGATCTAATGTAAGCAGTTTTTATACACCAAAAGGTGTATTACTCTGTGTGTATACAATTAGAGTTTACTTGAATTGTTATTTTAGTATTTTGAATATTCTTGAAATTATACAGGTGAGGTGCGGTCATACAACGGCTCCTCGTGCAACGCCTCCTTAACCAACAAAAAATCTCATTTTGAATGAGAAGTAATACGGAGTTTGGTAGTAAAACCGGGGTTTCGTAGGAAATTATCTATAAACAGCAATACACATTATTCTGGTGTCAGTCATACAAAAACACATTTATGCGAAGCCTTGCTGCGATTTTCTCAGATCTCTGAGTTGGAAAGAGTTCACAAAAACAGAGATATAACCATAGATAAATGTATCGGTGGAAAAGGTTGGGTGAGCCAGTAGGCCTTCTGCCGTGATCACTTCTTAGCATCGTTTGTCAGAACCCACTAATTTGTAACCTTAATTGTAAGCTGCCCTAAATCTAACAGTCATCTGATTCCTTTTAGTATCCTGTAAAAACAAACAATTTTGCATCCATTTATAGGCAGGATTTTATGTAGAGAGATGGATTTTCTCTCTCTCTCTCTCTCTCTCTCTCTTCTCTCTCTCTCTCTCTCTCTCTCTCTCTCTCTCTCTCTCTCTCTCTCTCTACTTTTCTCTCTCTCATTTCTTTTCCTTCGTGAGGCTGCATAAAAATCTCACAAAATATGTGAGGGTACAGAAGTAACCTTACCGTTACTATTGGCATATATTGAATAACAATAATACCTTGACATCTAACCATCTTGATTATTTTCACCCTTTATTATCCACTCATTATTATAATAATTTTGACTTGGGAAATAATTTCGCAAGTCAAAAACAGTTTACTCTCATTTAGAATCTACTTCAGTGGTCTTTAACTGAGGAGACTACCATGGGAAGAGACCTGGTAGGCTGACACCTTAAGTTAGTAAGTAATATAATTTTTCACATATAGCCTATCACTGACTGGACTCTGTCATGTACTGCGATTGATGTCGGAACCACCTGTGTAATATATTCTAATCATCTGATGATTAATTCCACTTACTGTCATAGGAAATGATATTTGTTCTCTCTTTTAAATCTAAATGAACATACGACTCACATAAAATTTTATGCCATTTCCGTTTTCTGGACGATAGACGTGCCCAGTGAATAATTTACAAAAACGGTAATGCACGCTGTTCACAAACACGAACGTGTTCACCGCCATCGATATATCGCTCGGGACTTGTGAAAGCAATCCTGATCGTTAATATGGTGACATGGTGAATAAATTCTCAGAATTATATTTTCAATGAAGTGATAATTCAGACCCTAAACAATGAAAAAAAATTATAACAAGGACATCGGGACACATAGGTATCTCACCTTTACCGTTGGATTGCCTACGATTGTGTTTTCTCTCTTTCTCTCTCTCTCTCTCTCTCTCTCTCTCTCTCTCTCTCTCTCTCTCTCTCTCTCTCTCTCTCTTCTCTCTCTCTCTCTCTCTCTCTCTCTCTCTCTCTCTCTCTCTCTCTCTTCTCTCTCTCTCTCTCTAAAACGCTTCAGCCAATTTCCTACTCTGATAATAACATTAAATTCTTTTTACAATGCTCAAGAGGAAAATTATAGCCTAATAAAGGTTAGTTACAACAAAATACATTTTTTCTTAATTAAACTTGGAAAACAAATATGCAAGAGACGTCAACGAGAGACGATCTCTCTTATTCACCAGCTCACCTCCAGCCTTTTCTTTCTCTCCTTCACTCATTTTCCCTTTTCTCTAGTCTTTCCATTTAGTATTTTCCACTCTCTCGCCTCACTTTCCCTCTCCTCCAGTGTTTCCTTCTCACCTTAAGTCGTCTCATCTCAACTTAGTGTCTCGCTGATTGCATCTGCAGTTTCCTGCTTCTACCTACCCAGGCAATACACTGGACTTCACCTCTTCCCACTGAGACCAGCTTTAACTTTCAAGATATCGACGGCTCGTCCAAACTTAGTGGAACCTGTGAGCTGGCTTCCTCGACCTACTGTGTGCTGCGTGGGTTACTGCAGGCTGTCTCTTCGGCTCTGTGTGCTGGCGTGGGTTGCTCCCTGCACCCCCTGTGTGCCGGCGTGGATTGCTGTATTTTTTTTTTCCTTTACTCAATGTATAATGTTGTACGTTTCTTCCTCGACTCACTGTTTGCTGATAAGTACTGCTGTGGGCTGCAATTTTGACTCACTATGATCTGGCGCGGAATGTTGTAGGTTGTTCTCCTAACATGTGTGCTGGTGTGGAATGTTGTAGGTTGTTCTCCTAACATGTGTGCTGGTGTGGAATGTTGTAGGTTGTTCTCCTAACATTGTGTGCTGGTGTGGGTTCTTCTTTAAATTCGCTGTATATTTACATGAATTGTTGTCTTTACTAAATGCATGTACTCAACAAGTACATTTTCGTCTTCAGTTTCCACTTGTGCTTTCTTTATCCTGGTCCTCTGTTCAGTCTTTCCCTGTCTGCCTTCTAAATTCCTCTTAAGAATCATGTCCTTGTCTTTCTCTCCTCTAGATTTTTCAGATTCAGTTCCTTCGACTTTTTTAGTGCATTCTTCACAGGCCTGGAACTAGCCTGGTGTGTGTGTGTGTGTGTATGTTGTGTGTGTGTGTGTGTGTGTGTGTGTGTGTGTGTGTGTGTGTGTCTGTAAATGTGTTTGTGTCGAGCTGGACACTGCTGAGGGAGGGTTAGCTACACTGTAAATTGGCATAAGTAATGCGTAACATTAGTCGAAGGGAACGAGCAGTTTAGGGCTGCAATTGTAAGTTTTCAAGGTGATTATCTCGTGCAACTGTAGTGAGGCAGCACACAGTATAGCACGGGGAGCAGCATGGATGCAGCATCAACGAGGGGAGCAGCATGGATGCAGCATCAACGAGGGGAGCAGCATGGATGCAGCATCAACGAGGGGAGCAGCATGGATGCAGCAGCATATGGATAGGCAGACTGCAGTATAGCTAGGAAAATTACACAACTAGGGGAAAACACGGAAAAAAACTGAAATACGGTGTATCTGGTGATATTAACACTTTCATATCCGTATCCCATGAGTATTGTTAAATCGACAAGCGCATTACTGAATCCAATGACTTAATGACGTTAATTAAAATCAGGAGAGGAAAAATACCCATTTGAATAGACTCCTTTGTGATTATCGCTTGAGGTACAGTTCTTTGAAATGATTCGGTTCCATTATTATGAACGTTTAGTTCAGTTATTATAATGGCAATTGTTATCGAAAAACCAGGTAAGAACATGTTTGTATGGCATTTATGCGAAAGTTTAAGCTTAAATATAAATAAAATCCTTCAAAACGGAAAACCGGTCACTTTCAAAGAATCCCATTTATACTGCCGAAGTCTTTTAAGCATTTATTGTATTAAGATCTTAGCACCTTAGGTAAATGATAGATTATTTCAAATTACATTATGAATGCCAGTATTTTTAATCACTTTATATCAAATATACCTTGATAAGTTTCGAGAGTTTTTTTTTTCCCCGAATCCCAGCCATGGGCGAGGCTCGTCTGGTGCTAGCTTGGTCAACCAGGAACTCCCTGCTGGTGTCCCGCTGCCCCACATATCCATCACAGCCTGGTTGATCTGGCACCTGGTGAAGATACTTGTCCAGTTTCCTCTCGAAGACTTCTACACTTGTTCAAGCAGTGTTTCAAATATCTTCTGGTAAGATGTTGAATAATCTGGGGGCAGTGTTTCCTTATTGTGCCCACCGTACCCCTACTTTTCACTGGGTTTACTTTGCACTTCCTTCCATATCTCTCACTCCAGTATGTTGTTATGATAGTGTGCAGATTTGACACAAGGCTCTCGAGTTCTTTCCTGGTATATATTATCACGTATCTTTCCTCCGCTCTAGTGAGTACATATTTAAGACTTTAAGGCTTTTTCAGTAATTTAAATGATTTACTGGCTCTATGAAGGCTGTAAATGATCTCTGTATGTTTTCCAGTTCTGCCATTTCTATTGCCCTGAACGAGGTCGTCGACACTGAAAAGTATTTCAGATGAGAGAGCACTAGCGATCTAGAAAGTGTCCCCAATGGCATTATTTACCTTGTTTTGAAGGTTCTCATTACCCACCCAGTCATCCTCCTGGTTGTCGTGACTTTTGTCATATTATGTTCTTTGAAGGAAAGGTTAACTGATATAATTAGTCCCAAGTCTTTCATGTGTTCCTTTCGTTCTATTTGACTTTCCTCTTGAGTTCTGAATACAGTGTTCCATTTGAGTTCTTCATTCTTTTCATACCTAAGCAGCCGGAACTTACCGCCATTGAACGTCATGTTGTTCTCCACTGCCCACTCGAAAACACTGCTTTTATCTTCCTGTAATTTTTCAGTGTTTTCTACCGAAGTGATGTTCATGCTTATTTTAGTGTGATCTGCGAATGATTGTACAAAACTGTGACTGATGTTTTTATCTATGTCTTCTATGAGGATGAGAAACATCAGAGGTTCCAGGACAGTGCCATGAAGAACTGAGGGTTTTACCTCGCTGGTGCTGGATTTTGTTCTGTTTACTACACTTTTTTTGTGTTCTGCCTACCTTACCCATAATGCCTATGGCACTAATTTTGAGTGTACCCATCCCACAATCAGTTCTGTCATACGCCTTTGGGAAATCTGTGTTTATCACATCTGCATTTTGGTTGTCTTCCAACGCCTCTGTAATTCTATCATAGTGGTTCAGCAGCTGTGACAAACATGATCGTCGCATGCTGGTTTGGGTCAAGACGATTGTGCTGCACTTTTTATGATGTGGAAAGTTAGGGCTACTGGCCTGTAGCTTTTAGTTAGTGCTCTACTATCTCCCTCATACAAAAGAGCTATGTGAACCTTGGTTCATTATAATCTTAAGGCGCATTTAAAGAGAACAGGGCACCATGCCATTGAACTATATATATATATATATATATATATATATATATATATATATATATATATATATATATATATATATATATATTATATATATATATATATATATACATAAACATCTATGTCCAGTGAGTCAGGGCATCTTTAAATTTCGAGGAATTCTAACTAGACAGAATTATCATGACTATGTTATTAGAATATCACAGAATAACGTCAGAGTAGTAACAAGATCCAATACTTCTAAATAGTAATTCCTTTTTGTATAATTTGCTCTCGTTAAGCTTATAATCCTGCCAACCTCTACTTTAAGTCAAGGCATGCTTGAAACGCATAGTTTCATCATATGAAACTTGAAGCATAATCTTAAACAGAACAATGTCTTCCATGAAAATATGAACCGCTTCATGTGTAGTAAAACTCAAGCCCAGCCATTTATCAGAACTGGATAAGAAAAGCCAGAAGAGTAGGAAGGAGTCTTTACCCTGGGTGGAGGTTCCTGGATCATAACACGGAGGATTTACGATGAGTGGAGGACATTTTTCTGGCTGCTGGAGAGCTGCATTACTCTTCCCACGTCAGTTTCTATTCTAAATCGACTATTTTCCTGGTTTATGGCATCGGCAGTCCCTGAACAAAAGGGTGTTCAACGAAAGAGGCATTACACCTCCTCCCCTCTCACATTCCACCACCCTCCCGCCTTTAACCTTTGCCCATAAAATTCTAAATACAGGTTGCCGCAAAGAGGGAAGGGTGGTAACGAAGCCTTTCTGAGAGTGGCATATCTGTCTCGAGCTTAGCGGACGGAGGACTGGCCCTTCACCACTACTTGTCCTAAAGGACCCACAAGACCTCGTAGGGCCGGATGTACCGGCGAACCTACAACAACAACACAAGGCCTCATATGTATGCAATAATAATAACGTTAGCCTACAAATTTTATTTTTTTATTCAGTTCTCAAACCAAAATCGTTATTTTAAGCTAACTTTGGTGAGTAATCCCGAATCTGAGCTCGGTTAGTCTCTGTCATGTAAATCTTTAAATCAATATTTTGTTTTCAAATAAAGTTCATAAACATAGAATGTAGGGGGTGGTAGGAGCAAAAAATGCTCAAACACCAGAAAAAGACGACACAGCGGATAGCCGGGGACTGTTTGTGAAGGCCGGCATATCAAATGGGAGTAGAACGAAATTAGTTGTGATGCTGCCACACCAACATATGTCCTCGCAACATGAAACATGCCTAGTTCCGCTAGGTACATGATGTTTGTAGGATTGTTTGGTCCACTGGTTAAGAGCGTTAAGAATTTTGACTTGCTTCCCACGAGGCGCGCTAAAACAATACGGGTTCGATTTTAGATGAGTTCTTGCTAATTGACCAGTTTTACCTAATCGGCACGACATATATATATATATATATATATATATATATATATATATATATATATATATATATATATATATATGCAAAAAGATCACAGTAAACAGGTGATATCAAAATATGCAAGAAAACCACTATGAAAAAATAGAAGAATTCCAAGCGCTTTCGTGACTACTCACATTATCAAGGAACTATAACAGGAAACATGACAAGAAGGGCTTATATAAGGGGCGAGACTACACCTCACAGTCACATCACACTAACAAAGACTACACCTCACAGTAGCGTAACATCGCACGATATACACGATATACACGATACATCGCATATATATATATATATATATATATATATATATATATATATATATACATATGTGTGTGTGTGTGTGTGTGTGTGGAATGTTTGTGTATTTTTCTATAACTTAGTAACCAAGAAAGCCAGTGTAACCAACCTTTGTTGTTATTGTTGTTGTTACGCTGTATATTGAGTGTTACATTTTAAAAGTCTTTTTAAAATCTCAAAAAACATATTCTGTGTTCCAAAATTTTATTTGGAGGTGGCGCCCCCCGGGGTATTTCTTTGGTTGCATCACATTATTTCTTATAATCTAAAATTATGATTACCTGGAGTCACTTCCGCTGATCACTGTCCCGGAGCCCGGTCATAGAACAGTCCTCCTGTTGCTGGCTTGAAAGATCAGGCTGCTGGTGGTCGCCGCCCGTACCCTAACGTATACACCAAAGGTCGGCTGATCAGGAGCCGATTCGAGAAACCTCACCGTCTCCTTATAATGTGGATATGGGGTTCTGAGTGCCCTACAAGGCGGGTGTGGAGACGCGATTCCCTCACACCTGCATTATTAAATATACTACATTTTACGGGTTCCTTTTATTTGACACTTGAATACTTTCAGAGGTCTGAAGTTTTCTTACACAATGACATTTTTTCCAAAAAAATGAACTCAAGCTTGAGTGGAATTTCTAACACATTAGTATTGCAATTTCTTCACTGGCTGCGACAAGTCCAGTCTGGAAATGTGAAATCGCCGGCCACCTATCGTAAAATGCTTAATATTTACAGCATACAATCGTTCAATTGTGAAGGGAATAAAAGAGAGGCATATATTGTTTAGGTACACCACGAGGAACCAAAAAATTCTGAAAAATTATCACTCGGATTGCTCGATATTTGATAAAAACCGAAAATAAACTTCGGGCTTCTGTATTACATACCGGTTTTTAAAACGTTCTCTTGTATTTATTTTTCTTATTTATTGAGTGATTTTCAGTAATAAAGAACATTTTAAAGGTCAATTGCTTTTGCACAGAAACACTTTTTGAAATTTTCGCTAAAAGCCAATGATTAATTTTAAAAATAAAAGGAGCAAGAACATTCAAACCTACATGTGATCTTGGTTTTTTCACAATATGGTATAAATGTATGAGTAAAAAAATACTACTAAAATTTTAAATATATATTAGTATTGTTACTTGTATTGTCTTTAAGTATAGTTTAGTGGTTTCGCAATCTTAACGTAGCGATCTTTATTTCTCGGATACTGGTTAGTTTGTAAGTGTAATAGGGAGGGATGGAAGAAGGAAAGTAGGACAGATTGAAGAAAAGGAGGGGAAGGGAGGAGAGAGCAGTAAGGAGGAGAAATGGAATTGGAGGAAGCAGAAAGAGCAGCAGGCGGGTTCCAGTTCCATGTTTTAAAGCAAGAATCCATTAGTCACGAATATTTGATTCCCCTTAGAAAGGCATTAAACTGAACTATGTGAGTATATAGCAAAATATACACCTCTCGATTTATATACATTGCAGCTTCGTGTGCATATATATCGAGTGAAATACACATCGCATAATAAATACAATGCGAGTTACTGGTTGGTTAATTGGGCTTAAAGGCATTCGACTATACGAGAGTCATTAAAGCTACCTATAACTTATACACCACCAGTCAAAGATCCTTCAGTCTCTGGAAGAGGAATTTAACTTTCAGCGTACATACACTGAGAGATGTTCATGGTGTAAATACCGTTACCGGTTACTTGTTAGATGGTTAATTGGGCTAGAAACATATCTACTACACAAAGGGTTATTAAGGCTGCATGTAATCTATTTACCACCAGTCAAGGATACTTTGATTCCTAAAATATGGATTGAAGTATGTTCTAAGTGTGTATGCACAGTAGAATGTAAAGTTGGTTTTAATGTTCGTGTTACTTTTATGTGAAATTTTCTTCAATGAAAACAAACCATTTGGATTTATCTCGAAAGCAAATTAAATAGTACATTTCGAATATCCTCATAGCACTGATATTCCTTGGAAATTTTCAGCACAATCAGTAAGTAATTTAAAAAATAAAAATTAGGTGGCGTGCAGCGAATAACTTGAAGATAACGGAAGAACTTTAATGGTGTCTACTGACCAACTGGAAGAAAGCGGGAGAGCTTAATGGTATCATCTGGCAGGCTTGAAGAAAACGAGCGTCGGGGCAATCCTACAGTGGTCATCATCAACCTGTTTTCCTTATTGATTGTGGCCACAACATGAAACCGAGAAGCAATTACGTCCCCCGAGACAAATGTTGACACGATCGCACACTAAGCTGTTTGTCGGAGGGAGGAGGTGGACGTGGGGGAAACAATGGTAAGTAGCTTTGGTAGGAGGGTAGTGTGTAGTGTGGGAGGATCGATAGCATAATAATGACAGAAAGTAAAAAAAAATTTAACAGTGATCAATTTATCAACCATCAAAACGTACTGAGGGGATCAGTCCCTCTGCCTGGAAATGCGTTCAAGAATGTGAAGTTGAACACATCACCAGGCTGTATAACTGTCCATATATAGCAGCGTTTGAAGATATGGATAATAACACAGAAGATAAGAACATAGAAAGGTGGATTGAAACATGAAAGGCTAGATAATATCATGGGAAGGTACACAACAAGAGTAAAGCAGCAACGTAAACGTGAAGGAAGTTCTGAATAACACGGTGGATATTATTCATGGTTTAGAATAAAAACAAGAAGTATGTATATAAGCAGTGTGTTGTCTCCCCTAATCTATATGATAGTTACATAATTGGAACAAAACCTAGCTTTTCACCCCTTTCAAATTCCATCACACAGGTTATATTTCTTACATATGAGTTAAGAGACTAAGGTAGCGAGGATATCGTCAAGTAAACCACTGTGGGATAAGGAGTATAGTAGTTTCAAACTATTCGTTCCAGCAGAACTGGATAGTGGAGTCTGGCTTTGATGAAGTAGAAGTGTTTAGCATTGAAGAAGTAGCATCTTGCATAGATGAAACAACTGGCTATGAAGTCGAATATGGTGTTGATGAAGCTACGTCTGGCATTTGAATGACACATGTATAACTGCTTTTATGAACGTTAACAACATACATCTAGCACAAGATATGACTTGTTTTTCATGAACGGTATACAATACCGACAGATGTTGGATATGTGTCTAATTCTCATCAAGATAAGACTTCACCGAGTTGTGGTCGTAAGATACGCTGGGAATCCTCTGATACCCATGAACTATGTGTGGAGGGGCAAATGACACCCTGAAGGGATGAAGAGGGGATAAACATAGAAGGGGAATAATTAGAGGGGAGAGTAGAGAGGGGAAGCATTCACAGACTAAGCTATGATCAAACAAACAACAGCAGTGTGGGGGAGGTAGGGGAGAGGTAGTGGCAGGAAGGTCAGGAAGATTTAGGGAGGAGAGAAATTCTCCCTCCCCCCAAAAATGAAGATAGAGGGGACAACGATGTCGTCCTGTGGCAATAACCACCGGGATATATTTCAGTGATCTTAATGTTATGAACAATGATAATGCTTTCAATGTCACCACCTGATGTGCTGAATGCCTCACAACGGCTAAGCGCGATATCACCTGTTTTCTCAGTGTGGGCTCAACTTTGCAGACAGGTAGACTAAAGTTATTATACCAAACGTGGGACAATCATCGGCAGTTTCACTATTACCAGAACGTCACTTCTTCAACGTCCATTTATTTCTGGTATTTCTTGCATCTGAAAGAAGTTCTCAAATGCTAACAGTAGAGAAATAAAGTTAACTGAAAGTGCTAATTCACAGTTGGCTCAAATATCTTTCTGTTCCTATTGTATGTAGTTATTTACATGAAATATAATATTAACTTTTAAATTATCAACAATGAAAATATTACTCAGAAAGAACTTTAAATGAGGTGCGGTATGAAAGTTTTTAGTATATAAAATATATGCAAAGATTGATTTCAATTCCTGTAGAAGCTACAAGTAGAGAGGGAGAGAAAGGAAGGGAAGGAGGGGATGGCGGTGAATGGGGCATAGAGGTGGCAGATGGGACTTGGAGGATGGAGCAGGTGGCAGAGAGGAGGGAAAGAGAGGGGAAAAGTGAGGGAACTACGCACATGGCAAAATGGGAAGCAGAGAGGACGGGAGGGAGGGATAGAGGTAGATAGGGGATGGAAGTGAGGGAGAGACACTATATTGGCGAGAGTTCGATGGGTCCTAAAGCGTGGAGGGAAATGGAAGGAAAAAAGAGCGCGAGCGCGCGCGTGTGTGTGTACGTACACATTTGTCTTAGATATATGGTGGCTTTATATACTTTACGACAAGCTTGTCATATAATGTGCATATGAACCTACATTTAGTTTCATTGTAGATCTTATATGTACTGTAGTTCCCAGGTTCATCAACTTTCATTTGCAACAGAAATTATATACTTGGTATCAGGGGTCTAGATTGCTCATTATTTGTGGCCTGGAAACTTTTACTTCCTAGACTGTATTCAATGACTGATCTCCTCTTCCCTGCCTAATCTGCGTATATCATGGCTTTGAACTTGCCAATGCTGAATTCATGTAGCCATTTGCGTGAGAGTTCATTCGATATATCCATGACCTACTGGAATCCGTACTAATCTTCATTCTTTTGAATACATGGCACCAGCTTTAAGTCGTGCGTAACTATATAACAGCTACCTTTCTGCAGCATTAAAATTAAAAAACAGTATATGTCCCTGTACTGATTCTTGAGGCACTCCAATTGTCACACTTTTCCATTCACAAACTTGTTCCTAATTCTTTTCTCAAAATAATCATATGTAATTCTTTTGCTGCTTTCCCATCCTGTTTGTCAAGCCCGTAGTATTATAATGCTGTACAGAATCAAGCGCGTTCGTGCCGTCAAGGAAAATGCAACCCATTCCTCCCTCACAATCATACTTCATCTGTTACTCTATAGTAGAAATCCAAATAGGTTCGTGATGAAGGATTTCTTCAAGTCTCTGGGCTCGTATTGGTTGTGATTCATCAATTTATTTCTCTCCAAGAATTCCACCACTAACAAAGTAATAATATATTGGATTTTTTTTAATTAACGCCGGTGTTTGCATAATGTATATCACTGAAAAAAATTTAATAGAAAAAATAATCAAAACAATTATGTAAACAACATTACATGCTTAACCTGAGACTTTATAATTTTCCGGCTAAAAATATGTGTATTTATATGTTTAACTAAATATGATAATGCATGCAGAATATAAATCTTATTTTTTCATGTTTAACTCTAATTTTCCTGTTAAAATAAATTCGTCATTGCAGTTTCCTCTGTATGTTTTCAGTGTCTCTGTGCATCTATCCTTTGTGTCTGTCTCTGTGTGACCTTTATCTGTCTATCTGTTTCTCTTTTTTTTCACACAGGGTTTGACAAGGTTAGGTTAAGGATTCCCCCCCTCTCTCTCTCTCTTCCTCTCTCGTTCTTTTTCTAGAGTTTTGCATGAATCGAGTCGTTCTGCGTAATGATTGCTTAACAGCATAAATACCTAATGACTGAACGAACGACGTAAAATAACCGACGAGTGGCACGGACGAGCATAATAAAACAAAAAACGAGAAACGACAAGAATAAATGAAAAATAAAATGAGACAGACTAACGATTGTAGACACGAACGAACACAAGGTTCGAAGGGAAGATCCGGAAATTATAGTGTAGGATTATTTTCTTTATTTCCTCCATCTTACCCTCCCACGGTAACACCTGACCCGCCTCTCATCTGTTGACCAGGCTTGGCATCATTGCAATATTCACCTGCGGGTAGGTGGTAACAGGCTACTGCTTTCTCCATTCTGCCAAAATATCTTCCTAAATTCATTTTTTTAGTGCAGAACTAATATTTGAGTTTTATCATCACCTGTTTGATTTATTGATTCATTCTTTGCCGATTTAAATTTCAGCTTAGTATTCTTGTTTGTAATCTCTAGAGGTGCATAATATACTAGCCACTTCTGCAGCATGATCTATATTTTCTCGGTTTGTCTGTCTGTCTGCATGTCTGTTTGTCTGCCTGTCTGTCTGTCGGCCTGTCTGTTTAGCTCATACTCGATGTTTTTATCATTTTTTTAGCGAAATAAAACCATCGTCATTTTCCATTTCTTACGTGACCCCTTCCCACATGAGCCTCACCTATGACCCCTGACCTCCTGCATAACTGGTACCACGGGCTGTCTCTCTTGTTAAATAAAAGCAACATTGGAAGAACGAATCAAAACTGTGGCACTGATAGATAATGCTTTGTCGTGAACTCAATAGACCATTGAGAATAAATATACACAATACAAATTAATTAGACATTACTTAACAGACAATGTTTCCCCATATCTTGCTTAGCAGTCTTTTCACTAATGTTTGCGTACCATAAAATACGAAATTACTGTGTCTTGTTTGAAGGGTATAGCGCTGATAGGTGTCTGGGCACAGACACATGTATGCAGATCAAGCTTTTAGTAAATAACCTCTCACTATAAATAGCACAGTTGTTTTTTTTAAATCATGACTTAAATAGCTGTACTTTGGTCGGAACGTTGTGCAGAGAAAGGGCAGTTCCGCACATTTGTGTTTGTGTTGACATGCACTGTTTTTCCGTGTATTAACACCAGCCACTTACACCCTATAACTCCCACATGTGCCTACTTTAGTCATTCCCGATCAAATATGATGCCTGCATGGAGAGGCACTGTTGCTTCCACAGGTAAACTCTTACCCTCTATCACCTGGTACAACTCTGTAGGCACCACTCTTGTATATCTTTATATCTTCTCTATCTCTATGCAGGTAGATTTTTTTGTGCCTCTCGTAATACCACTTGCTGGTACCCACCTGATCTCTCTAACCAAGTACCCCTTTGCAACTGATATTTATTACTGTTTTCTTCTTTTAATGGCTCTTCTTTCTTCCTGTTTTTCATTCTACCCTCCTGCTCTTCCTCCTCCTCTCTCAATACGTTCTCAACCTTCAGTTACTATTATTGTTGTTTTTGTTGATCATCTTCTGTCTTCTTCCTTCACTGTTTTCCATTGTCTCTTCTTCCAGTTTTCCTTTTTCCTTTTTGGCTTTTGCCTGTATTCTTCCTATTCTCCAGCTATCCTTCCTTTCTTCCTAACCATCTTGTCTTAATCCTCCTTCCCTATTATCTTTCTTAATCCTCCTCTACTTGATTCTTCTTCAATATTTTATTCTCTTCCACTTCTTTCTCTACCTTCACCTTAATAGCTATCTTTGATCGTACTATTCGAAGTTGACAAACTCGAGACTGTAACGTTAACGTATATACACTCAGGGATGCTGGACTATACCCAAGTAGTTAAAGCAAGTCTCTCTCAGAGCAAGTTTGCAGACTTTATCATTCCATGTATGAATACCATTATTCGTCAATGGGGATCTAGTTAAACACAGTTATTTGCTTTATTTCTCTTATTCTGGTTCTGATCAGAGCAGCAGCAACGTGCACATGCACCGAAAGCTCGGGATTATTATTATTATTATTTTCTTCGTCTTCAGCTTTTTCCTCATCGACGCTATTTTTCGTTTTTGTTATATTAATGAAAGAGCACTGAAGCCGTAAAGGTTACACAGCGACTGGGAAACAGGAGACAATTAGGTTTCAACCGAGGAAGGGAAATCGTAGCACTAATGTCTCAGTTAGATAACCACAGTCAAGAAACTCACTTCCCCTAATAACCACATAAGAAAAAAGCAAAGGCTTGGAATCCCACTGATTCCTGGACCTTTGTAAGCACACAGGTGTTGCCTGAGCCATTGTAAACACTCAGATGATGCCTCAGACGTCGCAAGGCATACATTGATAATTTCAAGTCTACCGCTCCACACTCACAAAAAAAAAGTTGAGTACTGGCCACGCTACCATTGGCCAGTCGGACTATTCGAGTCCTTATTAATTACCTCTATCCTCACAGAAGTAAATGAGAGGCGCACATATGCATGACGAAAGCCACCCCACATGACGCTATAATCTGGCCATCAACTTAGCTTGTGGATACCAACTCTCTTAGAGATTACGATATGTCCCGAACTACCATTGTTAGTGATTAAATATATGTAATTATATGTACATTCACTGTGAATGTAGGTTAATTCTATTAGGTTAATTGAATAGGTTAATTGAATTCGGTGCGAAAACAGCGGTGCTATTTGGAGAGCAGGGGAACTCTATGGAAATTTTGAGTATTTATGTAGGAAACTTATGTCACCACAGACGACAGGAACGATAGATGGGTAAACAAGGCAAATGTTTTAAATATACATAATTTCATTGAAACGTTTGTCGACGAGATACATGTTTTTCCTCTCACAAAAATGCCGAGCAAGCTTTGGTGATATGTTTCGTTAACAGAATTGTTTAATTGAGATTTTTAGGGAATGGGAAGAGTCTACTAGTTAGGGTATCTCTCTCTCTCTCTCTCTCTCTCTCTCTCTCTCTCTCTCTCTCTCTCTCTCTCTCTCTCTCTCTCTCTCTCTCTCTTCTCTTCTCTCTCTCTCTCTCTCTCTCTCTCTCTCTCTCTTCTCTCTCTCTCTCTCTCTCTCTCTCTCTCTCTCTCTCTCTCTCTCTCTCTCTCTCTCTCTCTCTCTCTCTCTCACCTGCCTCAAAGACACACACACACACACATTCACACACACACTGCAGCTTCAGAATTTATCAAAAGAACTGTGTCATCGGCAAAGAGCAACTGTGACAACCCCCCAAAAAAAAAAATCGATAAAATATACGGATTAAATGCAGAGCCCGTGGATAAACCAGGTTTACAGGGAGGTAAAGGCGAGAAGAGAAAAGGTTCAGAAGAAATATAGAATAGAGAAAAGAAAACATGGATGCAAGTAGAAGAACGACTATGCATGCGTGTGGAGAAGCATGAAAACAACATCAAAATAATATGACAGGAAAGGCTACAGCAACTGGGGCTTTGAGTAACACTCAAAGTACTAATTGGATTTTTTTTTTGACAAATTATTTCGTAATATACTAAAAGGTCTTTCATCTCGTCTCCAAAATGATTGCTGTTCGTCTAGTGTCTCAAGCAACTGGAGAGAGAACAGTTCCTCAAAAAAAAAAAAAAAAAAACATTAAAAAACTTGTCGTTACGTTGTCATTATCTTTTCATTGTGTTTTCACTTGCTCTGTATAATAAATGAACCCTTGTTCATCTTGTCCTTGCATAATGTAAACAAATCATTGTTATTTCATACACTATCTGGAGGAAAGCGCTTTTGACGTGTAGAGCAATATTTGCTTGCATCTTGGATTCAAGCACAAACAAATGATAACTGGGTATTTTAATATTAAAGGAGTAAAATAATCTGGTGTTTGTCTGGTGGACAGGTCTCTAATTATTTTATATCAGCTTAATAGCTCTGTCATCCTCAGGTTTAATTGAAAATAAATTATGAAAACTGCTTCGTGAGTCTACAACACACATTTACCCTCATTGTCCTGCATTTCTATGCAGAAGAACATCGAATAACTCAAGCTATTCTCTTTATTTCTTAAAAAAAAAAAAAAAACAGAGGAGCATGTCGAGTGGTTCTCTGTGTTGTTGACGGACGCCCTCTGCTCCGACTGAAGGGTAGGTTAACATGCTAACTACTGCTCCTGTTATTCCTTGCTAGAGTTCCTTGTAATTAATTAAAGGCGTCTAGAAGTTCGCCTGCTTTTCTTTGCACTTTGCTTTGATATATATCGGCAAAGAATAACCTGTTGAATGAGAGAAAATAACCAGATTGAATCATTCGAAAAACAGAATCCATTGCTCGAATAATGTTTGACTGGAGAGTCAGGGAATATTGCGCGCCTCTGGTGTTAACTGGCAGAGACATATTATGACGGGGGCTGAGGGAGCTAAAGTTCCAGGCCCATGGCCAGAATAGTCCCATAAAAATTCTGACAGGGTTTTGAAAAATGTTTTGAAGTTTCTTAAAATAAAATTGTAAATGCAATGCTGAAAGTCCTCAGAATTATGAATTTATTTAAAAAATTATTTAAAGAAAATTAAACTTGCGATTTTGGCTTAAATAGCAACGCTCACCTTGCCATATAAGACAAGTGAAAATTTGTGTATGCAATAATTTCGCCAAAATCATTCTGAACATAACGAAAAAAATATATTTCATTGTGTTTGTTTATTATTAAATTAATGTTAACGTATCTAAAATATATTTAGTTGGGTTAGGCTAAATTAAATTGCGCTTGTTGTAATAAGGTTAGGTAGGTTTTCAAAGTTTCTCTTGGTACAAAATTATAAATTCTTACATTAACATAAATGAAAAAATATATCTTTAAACGTATAAGAGAAAATTTTAGAAAGGACTTAATTTAGATGAGTTCTTGCTAATTGACAGTTTTACCTAATCGGCACGACATATTATATATATATATATATATATATATATATATATATATATATATATATATATATATATATATATATATATATATATATATATATATATATATATATTACGTGCCGATTAGGTAAAACTGGTCAATTAGCAAGAACTAATCTAAAATTAAGTCCTTTCTAAAATTTTCTTATACGTTTAAAGATATATTTTTTCATTTATGTTAATGTAAGAATTTATAATTTTGTACCAAGAGAAACTTTGAAAACCTACCTAACCTTATTACAACAAGCGCAATTTAATTTAGCCTAACCAACTAAATATATTTTAGATACGTTAACATTAATTTAATAATAAACAAACACAATAAAATATATTTTTGCGTTATGTTCAGAATGATTTTGAAATATTGCATACACAAATTTTCACTTGTCTTATATGGCAAGAAGAGCGTTGCTATTTAAGCCAAAATCGCAAGTTTTACCTAATCGGCACGACAAAATAATATATATATATATATATATATATATATATATATATATATATATATATATATATATATATATATACATGCATATACACATACATACATACATGCTAATAAACATATTATATGAGCATATAGTATATTCATGTTGTAGCGCATCGAGTGACCCTCGTGGTGAGTGCTGACATTGCATTCTATTATTCATGTAAAGCCGACCTTCACGATGACCCAGACACATCAACCGGCCTTTATGACGCTCTAGAAACTTTAGCCGACCTTCACAGTGCCTCAGAAACATCAGCTGACCTTTCCGAAATCTCAAACATCAGCTAACCTTTACGAAATCTCAAACATCAGCTGACCTTAAAGTCGCCCCAAAACACCGGCTCCGCTGACCATTATGATCCACACTTAAGAACATAAGAACATAAGAAAGAAGGAACACTGCAGCAGGCCTACTGGCCCATGCGAGGCAGATCCAAGTCTCCCACCGGCTTAAGCCAATGCCCCGACCTAGCCAGGTCAGGTTACATTCACTTAAGGAAGGAGCACGGCATCTGACCTGGTAGCACAAACTAGTCAGGCCCAACTCACACCCACCCGCACCCACTCATATATTTATCTAGCCTATTTTTAAAACTACACAACGTTTTAGCCTCTATAACTGTACTCGGGAGTTTGTTCCACTCATCGACAACTCTATTACCAAACCAATGCTTTCCTATATCCTTCCTGAATCTGAATTTATCCAACTTAAAGCCATTGCTGCGAGTCCTGTCAATACTAGATATTTTTAGCACGCTATTTACATCACCTTTATTTATTCCTGTTTTCCATTTATACACCTCAATCATATCCCCCTTAATTCTACGCCTTTCTAGAGAGTGCAGATTCAGGGCCCTCAGCTTATCCTCATAGGGAAGATTTCTGATACATGGAATCAACTTAGTCATCCTCCTTTGTACGTTTTCCAGAGCATTTATATCCATTCTGTAATATGGTGACCAAAACTGTGCAGCATAATCTAGATGAGGCCTAACCAAGGATATATAGAGTTGAAGAACAACCTGAGGACTCCTATTATTTATGCTTCTTGATATGAAGCCAAGGATTCTGTTCGCTTTATTGCGAACACTTATGCACTGCTATCTTGGTTTTAGATTACTGCTAACCACTTGAAATAACATTTTCCACGCATCATACATATCGTGACCAGGGAGTTTATGATGGTGGGAATTATACATTTGTTTATATGGCCTGCTATTTCCTGGTACTTTTGCTCTTTCTGTTCTTTTATTTTACACTAAACGTAAATGAGTTGCCACAGTGTTTTGCAATCTGTCTCTACCCTGTCTACACTCACATGGTTGCACATGCAGGTATAGAATAATACTTCCACTACTACTACTACTACTGTTACTCTTCTACTAATAATAATACTATTACTGCTACTACTACTACTACAACTACTACTACTACTGCTACTACTACTACTACAACTACTACTACTACTACTACTACTTACTACTACTAATACTACTACTGCTACTACTACTACAACTACTACTACTACTACTTACTCTTCTACTACTACTAATACTACTACTGCTACTACTACTACTACAACTACTACTACTACTCATTATAATAATAATAATAATAATAATAATTATAATTATTATTATAATGGAGGACGGAAGGCCATCTGAACTGTGATACCAGTACACTTCTGGCAGGACGGTGACTGAATGAGTGAAGGTGAAAGTGTTTCCTTTTCCGGGTTACCCTAACTTGGTGGGAGACGGAGGTTGTGTTAAAATTAAAAATAATCGTAATAGTGACAATAATAATAATAATAATAATAATAATAATAATAATAATAATAATAATAATAATAATAATAATAATAATAAGAAGAAGAAGAAGAAGAAGAAGAAGAAGAAGAAGAAGAAGAAGAAGAAGAAGAAGAAGAAGAAGTGGAAGAATAAGAATAGTAATGTAATTACGGGGAAGCACTAAATCCGTATGGGTCTTACAGGGCTTGAGGAAATGACGTTAATCAGATTTGATCTAAGAAAAAGGAGAGTACCTCCAAATCTTTAGTTCAAGAGCCCATCATTAGCATCAAGGTACCCCCCTCCCCCTCGAAAGGTAAAAATAGTCTTACTTTCTTGTATCGCTTTTTTTTTTTAGCCATATTATCTGGAGTTGCTAGTTCCAAGCCTCCTATGTCCCGTGAGATTTTTCTCTCTTGAAAATATGCGCAGAGTTTGCCTCCGCAACTGATGAGTTATTTCCTAAAACGATTTCATCCTGTTAATGGGTGTTTCATCAACCATTAAAGCTCCTTTTTTTGTCCTGTCGTTTTCGGGTCAGTTAGGTTAGGTAAGAGTCATTTGGTAACAAGACAGTTGTTATCTGACGCTGATCTTAGTCATATGATGACCAGCCGCTGGAGCTTTTGGTCATCGGCCCGAGGTCTTCCGCTGGCTTACCGGTCCACACCATAAAAAAGTAAAGATTTTTTTTTTTTTACATCAGGTCATTATCTCACTATTCACCCTGTCTTTCCCTCTGAACATCTTGAAAGCCTTGATGATATTTCTCTTGGTTATTAGTTTATTTTATCCCTTAACAGTCCTAGTATGTTTGGTTATTTCCGGGTTCCGTACTATTGGCGCTTACTTTGCGACTGGCCAGACATGTTGGGTAAAGTGTGCTTTTGACAAATTTGGTTCGTGCCTGACTGTGTTTACGTGTCAATCTCTCTCTCTCTCATTTATTTCAGCTGTTTTCTATCTCCGAGAATCCAATCTGATCCTTGTGAATGACTATTAAATATGGTATCGATCTTCGCACTCAGGGCATCTAATTACCGCCCCTCTACCTTCCTCTCTCTCTTCAAAAGCCCTCCCCAACCCTCGTCAGACTCAGTGTTGCGATCCAGAGGAATAATGCCTGCAGTATTCTGGGCACGCGGCCCACTACCGGGGAGCTGGACGAAATATTTGACATGTAGCTCTGAGTTGTCATCTATGTTGTTTTACTCACTATTGTATTCTTGTTAATGTATTTTGACAATGTATTGTATCTTGAAATAAATTTTATATATATTTAATAAAAGATGGGGTGGTAGGGGAAGTGGAATATTCAAATGGCTTCAGAAAGACATCTAAATATTCTTCCTTGAAGCCTTTTTATCCACTTCTCCGAGGCTATGGGACCCACAATTTACACCAGAGGTGGACCCCATTATATATATATATATATATATATATATATATATATATATATATATATATATATATATATTATTATATATATATATATATATATATATATATATATATATATATATATATATATTTACATTTATATTTAAACTGTTGTTGTGCTTCACTTTTACACGCGCCTCTCTTTCTTTTCCCTCTCCTCCTCTTCCTCTATTACCAATTTCTCCTCCCCCCCCTCTTCTCCCAACTCCTCCATTTCCCCTCTGTCATCTGGCACCGGACACACGTGGAGAGACAAAGCTTGTGTTCGAGGGGAGGCCTGGGGCAGCTGGGGGAGGACATTGTTGTGTGTGCAGGGGGTGGGGGAGATCACATGGGGGAGACGTGTGGGAAGAGGAAGTGAAACATTCTGGGAAAGCAGGAGTGTTTAGGGGTGAGGAAGAGCTTGGATGATAGAGCAGGAAGAAATGGTAGGGAATGAGGAGAGAAGTATTCTGGTGGGAAAGATGGAGAATTGGGATTTTTATATGTACGAATTAATGTGCATATATGTACTTATATATCATGAATTAAAAAATACTTTATAAAGAGCGAAACGTTGACCCTCCTGGACAAAACACTTGCAAGGTCAAGACTTTTTTCTAAGTTTTCTCGAATATAGAAGATCCACTCACTACGTCACCACAGCTATTAGCCGCTACACACAGAAATGTTTTTTTTTAATCATTATGCTCATGTCTCGCGTCTTGTGAAAATGAAAACTATGTCACTATTCATGTCTTTTACGCAAGCAACGTGAAAAATTCAACATGTTATGCACACACTTGTCCCTTTGATCCCTCATGCAGAGAAAAAGGCCAGCTTTGCATAAGTAATGGTCAAAGAATCTACTTTGTATTGTTGCTATTCTGTACAGTTCCTGTTGCTAATTTAAATTGTGTAACTGCAACATTTCGGGAAGAGTATATTAAAAGGCAATATGGTAAATATACATAGGGTTAAACAACAGTTATCACATATTAGTAACTTCCTTTTTTTGAAATCGAATCAGATTCACGAAAAATAAAACCTACATTTTTCACGTGCTTCTCCATTTCTTCACCAAATTTCCTTGTGAATTATAGTATGTTACAATGCCTCTGCTTCAACGCAGCACCCTCTATAAAGGTTCTGAATAAACTGTCTGCCAAAACCTTTACAAATCGTTAACATAGCATCCTGAACGTCTGTCGGCAGATATACACGCCTTGCACATCATCTGCTCTCAGAATAAAACACCCAGTACCATTAATAATACAGTTCATATATCGCAATTTGGCGAAGAAACATCATACGACGTTTCGGTCCATTCTATACTCTTATGAAGTAACGAAAATCAACACTTGATAATGAAAGAGGATGGATCAAAATTTTATCTAAAGTTTCTTATCGAAATCTTCACATCTTTGATGGTGTCTATCTAAAATGACACTCATCGCTGAAGACCCTCCTTCACACAATTTTTTTCTAGTTATTGTCCTCATTTTAATAAAATTGTAATGGTTACATCTTGTGAACAGTTGCGAATAATGATTGCAATTGCTAAGAAGAATATTCATCACGTGAAGTGTTGGTAATAACTTCCTTTCAGCGACCGGAATTTTTAATTGAAACACTTGGAAATTGCAATTTCAACTTTATCATGGTCATATCATCATCAGGTAGCAAAACACTTGAAGACACTCGTCGGAAACTGTTATTACTAATTAAATTTATGTTTTCATAGATATCTGTGTATTTTTGAAAATAAATAACAGTGACTCTGTCTGGGAACTTGGTAGTTTCGGCCACTTCTTCCCATGCATGCACACTGAATCGGTACTTTTACCTTTGATATACCTTTGAAGGGTTTTCAAGAGCTTTTCTACGCTGGCCAGGCTTGTTTGGCCCTTCCCTGATCAACCAGACTCTCACTACTGACGGCCTGCTGGTTCACATACTCATCACAACCTAGTTGATTCGGCACATGGTGGAGGCTCTTGTCGAGTTTCCTTTTAAAACTTCTACACTCATTCCGGCAATATTTCTGATATCATCTGGAAAAATGTGATATAGTCTAGGATCACGGATGCTGATACAATGTTTTCTTAATGTGCCTACAGCACTCCTGACTTACATTGGGTTTATTTTACATTTTCTCCCACATTCTTTCACTCCAATATGTTATAGCACTGTTCAGATTTGGGACTAGGCTCTCAAACACCTTTCACGAATATATTATAATGTATCTCTCTACTTTGCTCCAGTGAGTACATAGTGAAAACTTTGAGACCTCATTGGCTCTATGCAAACCATTCTTGATCTCTGTATCTCCTCCATCTCTGAACAATAATCTAAGCAAGAGAGCACAAGCGATTTGAATTGCCTTACCATTGGCACTATTTTCCTTATTTTGAAAGTTCTAATATCCACTCCCAACAATTTCTAGCTTTCGTGACATTCGTCTTATTGTCTTTCTTAAAAGAAAGGTCAGCCACCCAGGTCCTCCACATGTTCCTTTCCTTTTATTTGGTGGCCAGGTTTTCTTTCTTTTTTTCTAATTCTAGGGAACTTGTGCTTATGTCAGTTATATGATCTGTGTGACCTTCAAAGGAAATGAAAAAATCTTCATATTGGTCATTAAGAGTTTCACTTATTTCTTTTTCATCGTCTTTGTATGAACCTCCTGTGATTAATGGTCCATTTCTACAGGTCATTTCTAATTTAGATTTTGCAGATTTGTAGAAACATTTGGCGTTTCTTGTTTATATCAGAACGACTTCGTTTCCATTCAGCTTCTTCGATCTCGTTCAAAAGCTTATATTTTTGTTCAATCTCGGTAATCTCTCTTCTAAGAATTTCTTTGCTTCGTTATAACATATTTTCCTTTTTAAGCAATTCGGTCACCACTTTTTCTTGTGTACATTCTTCTGTGCTCTCTTTCTTCATTAGGAATTCTCAGGGTGATTGCAGTAATCTCAAAACCAAGGTAACTTTGTGTTCAAAGAGATTGTGAGAGCTCTACATTTACCTTAATTTCACACTTTGTAGTTATGCTAGTGCATATATAATTTTTCGTAATGAGCCTCCTAAACCTCCCTGTTTCTCTCTCTCTCTCTCTCTCTCTCTCTCTCTCTCTCTCTCTCTCTCTCTCTCTCTCTCTCTCTCTCTCTCTCTCTCTCTCTCTCTCTCTCTCTCTCTCTCTCTCTCTCTCTCTTCTCTCTCCTCCTCTCTCTCTCTCTCTCTCTCTCTCCCCTGCTCCCTCGCTCGCTCTCTCTTCCCATGGTAATCCATTTGTTAATGCCTGTTAAAGGGACTCAAACGTGGCCACAATCAGCTGGCATTTTTCCCTCGACTCTGTACCGTGGCAAGTCATGTTTCCAGCCATGACAAAGGGCTGTAATTCGTTTTGTTAATCAGCCATAAATTTGCACACAGGCAATTGAGCGATACCATTATTGGATTCAAACCCCCTTTTAACCCCCATCCCCCTCCGTATCTACTCTTTTTCTTCCCCCATTTTCCTCGACCACCTTCACCTCCTAAATCATCCCTTGTGTCTTTGTTGGCAGTCAGCTGCGATGGGATTCGTCTCTAATCATTCCATGATTTGAGACGAATACCTGGATAGTGTACAAGGTAAACTTATGCTGCTTATTCTTTGATGAGTGCTTCCTTGTGTGTGCTTGCTGAGTTGTGGAGGTCCTTTGTCTTCCTTTGACCATAACTCTTAACCAATTTGTAGTCTCTTAGTTCTTACCATATTTTCTCTTAAAACTGCACATTCACTTTGCTCTCACCCATTCATTTAGTTCCTTCCACTTTTTTTATGACCGAAGAAGTACTTCATAAATGACCTAACTAAGCTCGTTCCAAAACTAAGAAACATACCATATGAAGTACGACTTAATATACTTAACCTTTTTCTTTCTTATATGAAAAAGAATATTGAATGGCTTTGATACACTTAGACACGAAGTACTATTTGAAGCGCAAAATTCATTAACTTCCCGAAAAGTGGAATAAAATTGCGAGTCATGATTGGCAACATGAACGTGTGTAAATAGTTTTTTGCATATTGAATCATAGCAGAAAGGAACAAACTACTTACTAAAACGGCAAGCAAGTAGACAATACAGTCATTTAAGAATCAGCTGGACAAGCAATTTGTAAACAAAGGATTCAACTGCATACTATGCAGGGGCAAACTCTAATTAACGGATTCCTAATGTTAGCACAGCGACTACATCTGAACGAAAAATTAATGAACCACCCAAGTTACTAATAATAGTAGTGATAGAATTAGGAGTATCGAGTGAGGTGGTCATAGTGGTGGTGTGCATCCACCTGCACCACAATATCCAGAAGTAGTTAGTGGTAACAAGAAGAACTAGTGGTACACTAGTACACACAACTCTGTAGGTAGCAGTGGAGTAACAGGAGTAGTTGCGGTAGGAACGTATTAAAAAGTAGGTCGGTAATTTGTAGCTCATACCTATCATCCACTTCTCTTTCTCCTGTAAATTGCATGCAGTTTTTTTTTTTCAATATGGTTTTGTACATTTTTTCCACCTAATTCATTCCGGCAGTGGCTGGAGGAGTGGAGGGTATGGAGAGAGCCATCTGTTTTACTATCCGTGCTCCAAACATCTCGATACAACACAAGAGTCATTCTTAGCAGATAGCTTCGATATGGACTTTAAAGTCCACTGGTGTCTGTATTTTATACACGAACTCTCATAACATGATTTAAAACTAGTACAAAAATTAAACAATAAATATCGACCACCAGCTTCTCCAGTTTGAAACTTCTTCGTCTAAAAGCGATATATACCAGCCCCATGACATGAATCAAAGACTGAGAACCAGAGACAAAAATCCGCAATAGACTGCAGACTCTTCAAATAAAACCTTCTCCTCTCCCTTTCTTACCAAAGAGGCCGATGTTATTCTCTCTTTGTAAATTCGAGAACATTAACAAAACAGTAACCCGGTATTTCAGGATTTATCACAAACAATTGAGCCTATTAAGTATTGCTGACCTTCACCAGGAAACAAAAAAAGAAGTACAAAAGCATCAAGATGACTACAACAGCCTGTCAAAAATCGCAAAGAACATACAAAACCAAGTAGTACAATAATCCAAAAACGTGTAAAAATTAGAAGCTAGGGCAAAGATAATCTAAACATTCTAGAGTAAATTCAATTCCAACAAAAGCAAACATTTAGATATTTCTGGCCTAAACACTGCGAGTAATTAAAGGCTTTTCATATAATATATACACAAATTATAAACCTGGAATCACAAAAAAAGATGTTTTAATTAGTCTTTTAGAAACCATAAATTATTTTTATTAAGTAAGTCGTGTGCTTTATCTCCTACTGCTCCCAGTTGTTCTCATTCCTCTCTTGCTCACTTTTTTTTATATCCACTACTGTTGTTCTGTTCTCATTTCTCTTGTGTTAGTCCCCCTCTCCACCCATGTAAGTGTCTTTTATGTTGTGATAATACAGTGAGTGTTTGTGTGAATTTAATCATCGATTTGTTTATAATGGTCGATTTTCAGCTACTGTGTGTGTGGGAGAACTTGCCTAACTCATATTTACCAGTGGATCATTTAGCATACTAACAAGATTGAAAAAAAAAATACACGATACAGAACAAATTTTAATTAATATCATGTTTAGCTCTGTGTAGAGTTTGATCAGGTGTTTGATAAACTTCTATCTAAAACAACACGCGGAGAGAAATGTTGTCCCAGCGGAAGTTTGATGTGCAACGAGCTTATTTTGTTCACTCGGTTAACGCGTGTGGAGATCGAGCTCTTGGGTTTTCATCTTTCTGTTTGGTGTCGTCATCTAGTTTTGTGGCAGTGAGCATGGCACGTGAAGTGGAAAAGTTCTCTCTCAGGTTGATATTTCCAACGATATATTAAACGAAGATTTCTGTTTTGTTCAGCTTATATGGCCCTGTAGTTGAAAATCCCAGAGAGGGAATTGAGGGGGTTTGATCGCACCTGTGTTTCTCCCTCTTTTCGTTGCTCCCCAGCTCTTCCTACTTCCCACCCACCCCTCAGTCTTTCCCTATCACTAAAGTCCTTCCTTCCACTTTTCTAAATCCATCTCCATTCCTCCCTCCTATTCGTCTGTCAGACCTCTACCAATAAAGTTCTTCCTACCTTTCTCCCTAAATATAGGCTCCCTTCCTCTCTCTCGTATCTTTTTCTCTCTTCCTTCTCCTGCCCTACTTCCTCCATACCATTGTCTGCCTTCTCTTTCCCTACCTACCCACTCCATCCCACATATCCCTTTCCCTCCAGTCCTCTCTAATTTCTTATTTAAATCTTTGCATCTTCCCGTCTCTCAACCACCCTTCTATCCTTTTTTAAACATTTAAGAGACTTTTTGTTTCTCCTATTTTCCATCTCTTTCATAGTTTCTCTCAAGCTTTTCCATGCATATGTTGATGATTATAACACGATAAGAGGCGAAGCTGATGGGAAATACAATTGTTAATGGTTTTAATAAATTGAGTTATAGTAAAAACTTGAATTATCAGTAAAAATACGTGGGTTGCCTGAGAGAGAGAGAGAGAGAGAGAGAAGAGAGAGAGAGAGAGAGAGAGAGAGAGAGAGAGAGAGAGAGAGACAGACAGACAGACAGACAGACAGACAGCCAGACAGACAGACAGACAGACAGAGACAGACAGACAGACAGAGACAGATAGAGAAAAAGAAAGAGGGTGGAAGGTTTGAAAGGGGGGGATAAATGAGGAAGGGAGGTAGGGAAAAAAACGTGTCGATGCTAGAGCTGATAACGATGCCGAGCCTCACTACCACATAATAGCGAAGGCTTAACGAAGTCAATTCGTCTGCTGACGAGGACCCCCCACCAGTTCCAGTTAAGGTGAACTGCAGGTAAATTCTCTTAATTGAGGTTGCTGATTGAGATGCTACGATAATTTTTTTTTCAACAATTCTTTAGCTTCTTTTCGTGGAGGGTCATGACTTTATACTCCACTGACTTAGCTGGTCAGTTTTGTTTTCAAATATTTTAATTCTAACATTATCTTTTAATTTCGTGATATTTATTATTATAGCACTTCTCTTGTCTCTATTTTAATTTGAAAAGGAATATTTGCAAGACGTTTCGGTCTGTTCTCTGACTTTGTAATGGTCTAAGACTGACTGAAATGTCTCCACTATTCTTTACTACTTCTGTATTGTAATGACTGTTCGTCAACATATTCTTCAACTTGTATCGTAGTCATAGTACACGGGAAAGACAAATAACAGTCCCTGATCAGACCTCCATACTTATCAGCAATACACCATTTCGTTCTGAATGATCATTGAGTTCATGGGGACTTGGTTCTCTGCTGCTGTTATTAAGAGTGAGGTTAGACTGGGATCCATTTGAACATTGGCCTTATGCTTCCCAATAAAATCATTAAAATCTCTCTGGCGTTGAAACCTTTTTAGAAAACTTTTTTTCCTCTCCCTCCTTTCTCTTCCTCCATCATCTCACTCATTTCCTCTACTCTTCACCTCTCCCTCTCACTTTTCCTCCCAGTCTTTTCTGCCCTCCTACGCTTCACCTCATTCCTAAAACGCTCCCTTCGTCAAATTTTAACCCTCCCTCCCTCCCTTCCTCTATTCCCTCTCACCCCTCTCCCCAACACTAGACCAACTGGGCTCCTCCAGCTCCAGCCGCCTGTTACCATTATAACCCACGAGCGTCTATCCTGACCTTCACAACAAAAGCCAGTTTGCTAAAAAGATTTTGATATAATCTCATCATGGCAGATGGCCCAGGGGATGGGCCTTTTCCATTTTTTTCTGAGTTTAGTTTTTTTTTTATTTCGATTTCTCTTTAGTTTTATCTCTTCTCATTTTATCTTGATCTTGTGAAGTTATCGGAATGAAGAACGGGCGTAGTGGTACTTACAGAATGTGAAAAAAAGATATCGATGCACAAACAGTTCAAGAAAATTATTGAAGAAACGCTTCGCCACAAAAAAAAAAAAATCCAAAAAAATCCAAAAAATCCATTCGTGGTGAAACATTTCCTTAATAAATGTCTTGAACTAAGCATATGTGTCTTCATGTACTTATCTAAATGTGTCTAGCAACACTGAGTCACATTATTTTCAAGACTAATGGCGCGCTCATGTTTACTTAATCAAACTCAAATATCCGAGAAAGAGTATGAGTATTCGTGGCACTAGCAATACCGTTCCTCATGCACCATGGGGAGGTATAAAGGCCTGAATCACACTCCATTACCACCACCTGGTAAATGATAATTAATGACCCCCAGCTCGAGGACGGGGAGGGGGCACGCCCACGCACCCGATAACACACACACACACACACACGCCTGGGTAAGATATATCACGCCACCACACCACCCATCACCTCCATCACCAATACCATTATCGCCTTCATCATATCTATCACCATCACTGCCACTACCTCTATCTCCATCATCCATGCAACAATGATCACCCCCAACACCACCGGCGTCACCACCAGAACCTTAAAAACAACCGTCGTCAGCACCAAAATCACCACCATTACTACCAAAACCCAACACTTCACATTGCATGTTATTTGCATATGTGTTATCACACGCTATGTGTGAATATTTTCCATGATACTGAATTTACTTCTTTATGAAGGAAGAAAATAATTACCCAATAAATCTTCAGTAAATATAAATAACGTGAATATGCCTGGTTAAAAATGAATACTGAATTATAAGATAAACTGGGATAAAATGAGATTATTTTTTTTGTATAACTTGAATAAACTCGAAAGAATCTTGAATAAACTTGGATAACTCAGATAAACTTTAGGAAATTTATATAACCCAAATATACCAGGAAAGTTTCATCTCAGCATTACGCCACCGACTCGTTCAGAAAGCTTCTGTGGTGAGCAATCACATGTTTTTTTTTTTTTTTTTTTGTCTTCCTGGGCACTGAAAGTCGTATCTCCCTCCTCACTTGCGTGAAGACAGGTTTTCTGGTGGAGAGTTGTGATGAACTCGCTTTGAATCATATCTAAGCACACCGCTTGCAAAGACGCCTTTTTCTTTAACCTTGAAAGTCTTTAAAACGAATAAAGTTTGAGGCTGATACGGACTCATCTGAAATAATATTTTTCATTGGAAGTTTATACATTTATTTTGTATATAGTGAAATGAATCTCTATCTCTCTGAACCTAATCTTTTTAGATGTCCATTGATTGTATATTTTTTTTTCCAGAAGAATGATAGAAAGCAGAGGTTTGTGTGTACTCACCTACTTGTACACACCTATTTGTGGTTGCAAAGGTCGAGTGGCAGCTCCTGGACCCGCCTTTTCGCTGCTCGTTACTAGGTCCATTCTCTCCCAGCTCCAGGAGCTTTATCGTACCTCTTCTTAAAGCCTTGTATGGATCCTTCCTCCACTACATCTCTCCAGACTGTTCCACTTACTGTGTGTGTACTCACCTAATTGTACTCACTTAATTGTGGCTGCAGGGGTCGATTCATAGCTCCTAGCCCCGCCTTTTGTGTGTGTGTGTTAGTTACCAGTTGTCAAAGGCATTTGTCGATAGACATTTAGCCTGTTTGTAGTGTGTACTCACCTAGTTGTGCTCACCTAGTTGTGGTTGCAGGGGTCTAGTCATAGCTCCTGGCCCCGCCTCTCCACTGGCCGCTACTGGGTCACGCTCCCTGCTCCATGAGCTTTATCATACCTCTCCTTAAAGCTATGTATGGAACCTGCCTCCACTACATCGCTTCTCAAGCTATTCCACTTCCCGACCACTCTATGACTGAAGAAATACTTCCTAACATCCCTGTGATTCATTTGAGTGTCATTTGTGTGTGTGTGTGTGTGTGTGTGTGTGTGTGTGTGTGTGTGTGTGTGTGTGTGTGCCTACGTACATGGGAGTGTATGAATGTGTGAGAACGTCCTTGTGCGTGTATTTAACAGCATTAACTAACAATTCTTCAATATCCAGACCTAAAAAAATAATGATAATTACTATTAATCATAAAATAATTATAAAAAAATGTAGTTTAGATGACGAATTTTTACTTCAACTTAAAATGATCTGGATGAACTGTTGCGAGAGTTTGCTTTCTCTTCTCACTTTGTTAGTGACAAAAAAAAAAAATTAAATATGCAAGTAAATTTACAAAATGAGAGAGTTGACCTAGCTTTTATTATATGTAATATTGCAGCACTTATATGAAAAAAAATTATATGATTTTTCTTACTTTTTTAATACCTCTTCAGCGAGTTTTCCCTCCCATCAATCACTAATAAAAAGGCCTCCATGACCCGATTCACTCCCACAGCTCCACCACCCTTCTCTCTCTTTCTTTCTTTTTTTCTCTCTGTTTCTCTCTGTTTCTCTGTCTGTCTGTCAGTCTCTTGTCTGTCTCTCTCCCTATCTCTCTCTCTCTCACTCTTTGACCCAATTTTTCCTGTTCGCTCTTCTTTATTCTTACCATTTTCCTACCTCTTTCTAGGTATTTTTCATTCGCTAAACACATCTAACTTTTGTTTGCACAATGAAGCTGTCATACAGAATAGGGGTGTCGTGCACTGCAGTTATACCGAAATTTGATTAAGAAAAAAATATGCCCTTTCTCTCGCCCATTCCATTCCTCTTCTCTGCCTACTTTTCCCCCTTCAATCCCCACTTTTCCTTCTCAGCACTCCTCTCACCCAGTCTCCCCTTCCCAAGAGACAGCATCAGTAATGCATTTCCCAAGTGAAAGTAACTGCAGCTACACTGAAACGAAACCTCTGAAGCTTCCGTAGTTGATGAACTCTTAAGAGAATACTTGACAACATCCTCATTTACCCTACTGAAGTCTCCCAGCTCAGGCAGACGGATTTCAAGCTGCTCGTAATAACACGATTGCCAACCACGGTACTGGCGGAGCTCGAATTCATGGCAAGTTTGTGCGTTCGAGCACGCACTGGCCTGGAGTTTCACAATTCACTTGTCGTGATTTCGAGCCCCACCCGTAGAGCGGTTTGCATGAGCTTCATCCCGCATGATGGAATATCATGAGGAAAACAGCTTTTGCTCCTACTGTGTAAGCATCATATAGAATACACTAGCAACAAACTGATTATGTTTAAAATTTTGCCAAATAAAAAAAAACGGGGCTGTGTTTACCACCGCCATAGGCAGCCCTGCAAAATACAGTGACGGTAAAAATGTTGTTAAAAGTTTCGTTTCGGCCTGAATGTTCCTTAACTTTTAGTGCTGCTTACTGAATGCAACCGCCCACTTCCACTAATATATTTGGGTTAAAGGAGACTGTTCCAGCTCCTAGACCTCTTTAACTGGCCTTTAGGAGGTTTACTATCCTTGTTGCTTGTATCATAACCCTTCTTCTAGTTAACTGTATGCAATCTGCCTTGATCGCTTCCTTATCTATGTCATACGACTTCTACTCCACCCTGAGGATAAAGAAATACTTCTTGGTGTCCTTGACCCTATTTCTTCCCTGTTCCTCCTGTATGCTCTTTCGCCTGGTGTATGTGATGTAATGTGAGACCACTCATGTGAATGGTAATGTATGTTATGTGAGGCTCACTGTCTAAAGGGACATTCTGTGAACATAAAACAAAAACAATTATTTAAGCAATGGCACAGTTTTTAAGATCTGAATGAGATATTCAAATGGATTAAGGTCAACGTCAGGTGATTTATTCCTGAAAAAATAACAACAGGAGGAACATCAACACCAACGTTGAGGGGAGGAATTGTGCGAAAGATTATTAGCTCCCAGTTTTTCCTTAGGCAGCCACATGGGACTGGATGGAGTTGTTTTGGATCTTTTCCAAGGGCTCAGTAAATGAGAGATTTATGTGACGTTTGCTTATGCGTCACTGAGCAAACAGAACACAGATTTCCTTTTAGTATTCACAGATGTGCAGTTAATGGCATGTATGCTGAGGGCGCGCGCGTATGTGTGTGTGGTGTGTGTGTGTGTGTGTGTGGTGTGTGTGTGGTGTGTGTGTGTGTGTGTTTGTGTGTGTTTGGTGTGTGTGGTGTGTGTACTCACCTAGTTGTGGTTGCAGGGGTCGATTCATAGCTCCTGGTCCCGCCTCTTCACTGGCCGCAACTGGGTCACTCTCCCTGCGCCATGAACTTTATTATATCTCTTCTTGAAGCTATGAATGGATCCTGCCTCTACTACATCACTTTCCAAACTATTCCACTTCCTGACCACTCTGTGACTGAAGAAATACTTCCTAACATCCCTGTGATTCATCTGAGTCTTCAACTTCCAACTGTGTCCCCTTGTTGTTGTGTCCCATCTTTGGAACATTCTGTCTATGTCCACCTTGTCAATTCCCCTCAGTATTTTATATGTCGTTACCATGTCCCCCCTATCTCTCCTGTCCTCCAGTGTCGTCAGGTCGATTTCCCTTAACCTCTCCTCATAGGACATACCCCTTAGCTCCGGGACTAGTCTTGTTGCTAACCTTTGCACTTTCTCTAGTTTCTTTACGTTCTTGGCTAGGTGTGGGTTCCAAACTGGTGCTGCATACTCCAATATGGGCCTAACGTGCACAGTGTACAGGGTCCTGAACGATTCCTTATTGAGATGTCGGAATGTTGTTCGTAGGTTTGCTAGGCGCCCGTATGCTGCAGCAGTTATTTGGTTGATGTGCGCCTCAGGAGATGTGCCTGGTGTTATACTCACACACACACACACACACACACACACACACACACACACACACACACACACACACACACACACACACACGCACACACAGTGACAGAATGTTCCAGAGAGGGAACACAGAAACAAGGGGACACAACTGGAAGCTGAAGACTCAGATGAGTCAAAGGGATGTTAGGAAGCATTTCTTCAGCCACAGAGTAGTCAGGAAGTGGAATAGTCTAGAGAAAGACATAGTGGAGGCAGGAACCATACACAGTTTTAAGACGAGGTATGATAAAGCTCATGGAGCACGGGGAGCAGATACCCAGTAGCGGGCAGCGCAGAGGCCGGGCCAGGAGCTGAGTCTCGACCCCTGGAACCACAATTAGGTGAGTACAATTAAGTGAGTACACACACACGCACACACGAGAGAGAGGGGTGGATAGACTGCATTTTCTTGGACTGCAAGGCGTTCGACACAGTTCCTCACAAGAGGTTAATGCAAAAGCTAGAGGATCAGGCACACGTAACAGGAAAGGCACTGCAATGGATCAGAGAATATCTGAGAGGGAGGCAACAACGAGTCATGGTACGTGACAAGGTGTCAGAGTAGGCACCTGTGACGAGTGGGGTTCCACAAGGGTCAGTCCTAGGACCTGTTCTGTTTTTGGTATATGTGAATGACATAACAGAAGGGATAGACTCAGAAGTGTCCCTGTTTGCAGATGATGTGAAGTTAATGAAAAGAATTAAATCAGTCGAGGATCAGGCAGGACTAGAAAGAGACCTGGACAGGCTACAAGCCTGGTCCAGTAACTGGCTCCTAGAATTTAACCCTGCCAAATGTAAAGTCATGAAGATCGGGGAAGGGCAAAGACCGCAGACAGAGTATAGTCTAGGTGGCCAAAGACTGCAAACCTCACTCAAGGAAAAAGATCTTAGGGTGAGTATAATACCGAGCACATCTCCTGAGGCACATATCAATCAGATAACTGCTGCAGCATACGGGCGGCTGGCAAACCTAAGAATAGCGTTCCAATACCTCACTAAGGAATCATTCAAGACTCTGTACACCATATACGTCAGGCCCATACTGAAGTATGCAGCACCAGTTTGGAACCCACACCTGGTCAAGCACGTCAAGAAATTAGAGAAAGTGCAGAGGTTTGCAACAAGACTAGTCCCAGAGCTAAGGGGATTGTCCTACGAAGAAAAGTTAAGGAAAATCGGCCTGACGACACTAGAGGACAGGAGGGTTAGGGAAGACATTATAACGACATATAAAATACTGCGAGGAATAGATAAGGTGGACAGAGACAAGATGTTCCAGAGAGGGGACACAGAAACAAGGGGTCACAATTGGAAGTTGAAGACTCCTATGAGTCAAAGGGATGTTAGGAAGTATTTCTTCAGTCATAGAGTTGTCAGGAAGTGGAATAGCTTAGAAAGCGACGTAGTGGAGGCAGGAACTATACATAGTTTTAAGACGAGGTTTGATAAAGCTCATGGAGCAGGGAGAGAGAGGATCTAGTAGCAATCAGTGAAGAGGCGGGGCCAGGAGCTATGAATCGACCCCTGCAACCACAAATAGGTGAGTACAAATAGGTAAGTACACACACCAAGAGCTGAGTCTCGACCCCTGCAACCACAAATAGGTGAGTACACCACACCACCAAAACACCCACCCACCCACACACACACACACACACAGACACACACTCACACACACTGGTGTATTCACCTAGTTGTGGTTGCAGGGGTCGATTCATAACTCCTGGCCCCGCCTCTTCACTGGCCGCTACTGGGTCACGCTCCCTTCTCCATGAGCTTTATCATACCTCTCCTTAAAGCTATGTATGGGACCTGCCTCCACTACATCGCTTCCCAAGCTATTCCACTTCCCGACCACTCTATGACTGAAGAAATACTTGTGTGTGTGTGTGTGTGTGTGTGTGTGTGTGTGTGTGTGTGTGTGTGTGTGTGTGTATGTGTCTATGTGTCTGTGCACTTATATTACATGGATTTAGCCTAATCCAACTAAATATATTTTAGATAAGTGTAATTTAATAATAAACACACACAATGAAATATATTTTTTTCATTAGGTTCAGCATAATATTTGCGAAATTATTTCATACACAAATTTTCGCTTGCATTATTCGGCAAGAAGAGCGTTGCTATTTAAGCCAAAATCGGAAGTTTTACCTATTCGGCACTACACACACACACACACACACACACACACACACACACACACGACCTGACGACACTGGAGGACAGGAGAGATAGGGGGGACATGATAACGACATATAAGATACTGAGAGGAATTGACAAGGTGGACAGAGACAGAATGTTCCAGAGATGGGAAACAGCAACAAGGGGACATAGTTGGAAGTTGAAGACTCAGATGAATCACAGGGATGTTAGGAAGTATTTCTTCAGTCACAGAGTGGTCGGGAAGTGGAATAGTTTGGGAAGCGATGTAGTGGAGGCAGGTTCCATACATAGCTTTAATAAGAGGTATGATAAAGCTCATGGCGCAGGGAGAGTGACCCAGTAGCGGCCAGTGAAGAGGCGGGGCCAGGAGCTATGAATCGAACCCTGCAACCACAACTAGGTGAGTACACACACACACACACACACACACACTATATATATATATATATATATATATATATATATATATATATATATATATATATATATATATATATATATATATATATATATATATATATATACAAAAGAAGCCAAGGGAGATGTAAATCTTCAGCTGAAGATCTTTCACATTTTACGTTGCTTCAACAGGAACTATGCAATGTTCCAACAGCTGCAACTGGTAGACTGAAAGGAAGTTTTCTCATAGGAAAGGTAGCGTGTTGACGCTAGCTGGCCTCTTCCGCCTAAAGTGAAAGAAGCCAACCAGCCACTACGAAAAAGTAATAGACATTTTCATAGTGCTGGCGAAAAAAATCTTTTGATTGTTTCTAACATCCGTTTTGTTTTCATTGTGCATTATCTATTATATATATATATATATATATATATATATATATTATTCAAACTAGTAAGTAAAATAAGAGAGCGGACAAATGAATACACAAGGCGCCTGGCAGAATAAGCTACACCAACAGAGACTTGTGGACTCCTTGCTATTTAAAGTTTAATGTAATCATGGAAGTTGCTTGTGGCTATGATGTATTACAGCTTGAGCCTGTCCAACCTAGTTATACCTGTGCTCGATTGTCTTCTTTCAGATTTGCAGCGTTTGCTAAAGTGCTCCTGAAAGTTGTGTTTGTTGCCTAGATGTAATGTGTAAGAGGAGGGGAAATTGCATAGAGGTAAAGGAAGAAACTAGTAAAGTGTTATAGAGGAGGAGGTGGTGGCAAGGGAAATAAGTTTATGCTGAAAAAATAGCTGAATGAACTAGGTAACGTAATAATAATTGCATACATTGCAGTATTTATCTTTACCCATTAAAACTGATTTGTCCCATTTGGTTTGGGACCCATGCCCCTGAGATAAGTGCCACATGTTTCCTGAAACAGGAATTTCCAAACTCTTCCAAACCCCTAGAAACTGCATTACTGCTACCTTCCTCTTCCAGTGCCTTAGTGTGGCGATCAGGAGGAAAAATGCCTTCTGCATTTTTGGCTTCTGTTTTCTCTCTGAGGAGCTTGAAGTGCTCAATAATTTAAATTTAATTTCTGTCTATAAATTGTAATTATAAATATCTGTAAAATTCTCAATTACTTTCATTAATGTGTGTGCATGTTTTTTTTGTGTGTGTATGTGTATATGTGTGTTTATGTTTGTGTGTACGAGCTTGTGCGTGCCTGCATATGTGTAATATAATAAAATATAACATAAAACCTTCATTTGAATGAAGCATGGGATCATATGTTTTCATGTCAACGAGTACAGTACAGTTACATTGAGGAATTTTCAGGCATGCAGAACTGTGAAGTATGCTCAGCTTTAATTAAATGGTGGAGCTCTTCAGACAGTTTAGGAACTCAAGATGAAGCAGGCATTTCCTCTTGGCATCGCCCATTCTGAGGCGTTAGAAGGGAAAGGTGTCATTTGCAGATGACACTAAAATAAGCATGAAAGTCACTACGGTAGAGGACACTGAAAAATTACAGGAGGACATAAGCAGGGTCTTCCAATGGGCAGTGGAGAACAACATGACGTTCAATGGTGATAAGTTTCAGCTGCTTAGGTATGGAAAAAATGAAGAACTCAAAAGGAACACTATATACAAAACGCAAGAGGGTCACCACATAGAACGAAAGGAACACGTAAAGGACTTGGGAATAATTATGTCTGCTGATCTGTCGTTTAAAGACCATAACAAGACAAAGATCACAACAGCCAGGAAGATGACGGGGTGGGTATTGAGAACTTTCAAAACAAGGAAATAATGCCGATGGTGACACTATTCAAATCGCTAGTGCTCCTCACTTAGAATACTGCTCAGTGCTGACGGCCCCGTTCAGGGCAGGAGAAATAGCAGAGCTGGAACAAATCCAGAGATCGTTTACGGCTCACATTGAGCCATTGAAACATCTAAATTATTGGGAACGCCTTCAAGTCTTGAACATGTACTCATTGGAGCGGAGGAGAGAGAGATACATGATAATATATACATGGAAAGTACTTGAGGGCCTGGTCCCAAATCTGCACACTGCCATAACAACATACTGGAGTGAGAGATATGGGAGAAAGTGTAAAATAAATCCAGTGAGGAGCAGGGGTGCGGTGGGGACAATACGGGAGCACTGTATTAACATCCGGGGTCCCAGACTATTCAACATCTTACCAGAAGATATCCGAAACACGGCTGGAACCAGTGTAGAAGCCTTCAAGAGGAAACTGGACAAATATCTTCACCAGGTGCCAGATCAACCAGGCTGTGATGGATATGTGGGGCAGCGGGCCTCCAGCAGCAACAGCCTGGTTGACCAGGCAAGCACCAGACGAGCCTGGCCCATGGCCGGGCTCAGAGAGTAGATACTCTCGAAACTCTTCAAAGGTATATCAAAGGTAAGGTAAGCCCTCGGGTCTCTGGTGATTTCCATGAGTCTGGAGACCATCTCTTTGAGGAAACCAATGTCATGATTTTCTCAAGGGGCAAAGGTCATTGATTCTACCAGGACGTAGTAGTATTGGACATTTATTAACTTGTGTGTGTGGGAGAGAGAGAGAAACTAGTGAAAGAGCAAGGGAAAGAAGGAAAGAGGAAAAAAGTACTAATAAAGAGAGTAATACGGAGAAGCGAGAAAGTTAAGACGAAAGACGAGAAAAAGCAAAAGGGTAACATTAGAAAGATTCAAGACGAATCCATGTAAAAAAAATGTTTGGAATATTTACGGCCGTCAATAGCGAGCTTCGAGCTGATTGGAATCCTTTCCAATACTGAATAGTAGTATAAATTAAAATTTCCATTAAATTACGATGAGATTGAATCATTCGGAGTTTCCCTCTCTTTCAGAGTCGAAAACTGATTATAGAACAGCAAGACTGGTAAGATTGGGTTGTCGTACTCATTCACTCACTCTTAGAAACCTCTTTTGGCTTTATATCAAGAAGCATCTACATTCTTTTATAACTGACGCTTGAAAAGGAAGGATTGGCTAGAGTTCCAACATATATTTTAAATTTCACATATTCTTATTTGTGTATCTTTATTCATATTTCCTGACATGCATTCTCTCAGATCAGTGTGTCGAGTATCGGTAAGCCTGTGGTAGGCGGTGTCATAGCCAGTTAACCCGCTTCGTGTGTCTTCAGGCACACGACGAAAACTTTTTTTTTTTTTCATGAGTAACTAAGAGAAACTGTTGCATCCAGATTGTTTTAAGTATCAATTCCGTCGGTTAATTACTAAGTTCCGTAGCCATCCACCTTCCCTCCCCAACACCAGCCAACCACCCACACTAGTCAACCACTCACCCTAACCATAAAACAACTCATCCAGCCTAGCCAAGAACTAATTATCACCAGCCAACCTACTCACCCACACCAGTTAATCACCTACTGTCACCCATCTGCACTATCTTCCCAGCAACCGCCACTACCACATGCTGTGGATTCCATCTCACATTGGTCTCCAGATGCATGATAGAACTGATGAATTGGCTAAGCTGTATGCTTTCAAAGAGGGAGTAGATTACAATCTTAGGTTGTCAGTTTAGCAGTTTGAGAACAATAATACGAAAAGAATTTCAATTGAACTTTATTGACTTAAGACTTAGGGAGATTGACACCAGTCAGTCCATCTATCATCATTCCATCATACAGAAGGAGCCACATGTCTATGGTGCATCCAACAAAATAAGCAGATTTTTGAATTTCACTACCACCCGCCTCCAGCTTGGTTACAATTATCTTTGGCAGGTTAAATCACCACCACCACATGCAGACCAAACGAAATGTAAACTTTGCAAGATGGACTATTGCCACACCCTGCGTCATTATGTACTGGAGTGCGATAAAATTAATGAATTTAGAGACAACTCACTCAGAAATTTTCAAGATATGTCAAAGTATTTTATCCAGTGGTATATTACAGACCATTCTGGATAAATACCCATACTTTGCTCACTGTAAATAAAGCATTACCACGTGTATGTATGTGCGTGCTTTGTGTGTGTGTCTGTGTCTGTGCGTGCGCCCTCGTGTGTGTGTGTGTGTGTGTGTGTGTGTGTGTGCGCTCGCGCTCATGTGTATGCGCGCTCGTGTGGGTGTATGACCCACTTAATATTTGTACTAATAACTCATTACAATTGTGACCGGGTGTGGACGTGTCAGTGGCTCATTACTTTGTAATTTGTTCATGATTGCAACTATGTATAGGAGTGTAGATGGTTCATTACCTTTGTAACTTGCCATGAATGTGACCAGATCCACTTGGAGTTCATTATCTTTGTAACTAGTTCATCTATCGTACCTTTGGGGTCCAGTCCCTGGACCCATTATGTACCTCTGTAATCTTTTGACTACCGCCCACAGGATGGGTATGGGGTGCATAATGAAGATATTAAACTAACACAACTGTCACTACCGCCTCAACCACAACCAATACCACTACCACCACAACCGCCACCACAACCACCACCACTATCCTATCACCACAACCACCATTACAGCGCTCTTAATTATCTGTTGTGTGAAGGTGAGAAGGTCCAAACACAACAGCAGGTAGAGAAGCCATTACTCTACATCATTAATTCATGGAATCAGTAGGAGCCGGGGGTCAGAACTATTGTTTGGGCTGAACTGCGTGGGAGAGAGTATAATTATTGTAGTTCTGTGTACATTGAGAACTGAGTGTATTAATGGATGGTGTCCACCGTCTCCACCGATTTATCATCGTCTTTTTGTTTCCGAAGGTCGAATTTCAGCATTAGAGCTAGCATTTTAAATTACAGTCGAATGTCTTGTTGCTTCCTAGCCTCTTCACTTTCATTTTTTCAAGGAAATTAGTACATTTTTATGACAAATAATTAACAAATTCTTATTGAAAATTTAGTTCGTAGTTACTGGGAATGTATTCACTAATGACTCTAAACATCCTTTAAAAAAATAGCGACCTTTCACGATGTTTCGAGTTTTATTTTACCATTAGGGAGATCGTACTAATAAAATTATCGAGTTCAAAAATCTCCGCTCGATGGAATATATGAATGTTTGGTACATCTAATATTTTCCCGAGAAAGTAAACACATATTTCCAAAATAGCAGTGATTCGCTCTTCTTCCTATATTTTCAGCTCTTAGCAATTTTTCAGGGACAAAATGTCTGTTTATCCGCAGGTTAGTCTGATGATGCTACATTATTGATAAACATAGATAAACAGTTATCGACAAAGTGAAATATCATAAACAAGGACAAAGTGAAATGCAATAAAAATAGAAGAAATGTGTTCTGTATATGATGGAAGGTAAACACTGACAGGCAGATATAAAAATCAGTTTTTTCAATATGAACAAACTGATACTGAAAATAGAATAATTGTGTCCACTGTGTGATGAAAGCCTTTCCTCAGCCAGTTTAGTTCTCGTTTAGAACAGTTTTCCTACCATGACTGAAGTTAAAGAAATAATGTAATATGAACTCAGTGGAAAGAGGGAAAACATATGAGTACATGACGGCTGTAGGAGGGAATTCACACAGAATGATGCAGTTGAAGCCAAAGAGAATGGAGTTTAATTAAACAGCTTCCTTAACTACTGCATTATTTTGGTCTAAAATATCATTAAAGGCTAAGAAAAGAAGAAGATTTTACATAGCAGACGTAAAATTTATAGTGTTAAAAGTTTGGGTTTAAACAATAAGGTACTAAAAGCAGAAAATTAAAGGAATGATAATTGTGGGACAGAAGTAAGCAGTCGATTATGTGCCAAGTCTTAGTTGATAGCTAAAGAAGCTATATATCATGAAAATTCCATGTCATATTTCTTGAAGAGCGTGCCAGCATACGTAAAAAGAGATGAGCACCCACAAAAGACCATGCATCAGCCTTTGTCTGTGTCTCTTCTTTGATAACGACAGTAAATTTTCTTAAAAGGACTTAATGCAGCTCATGGAAGTATAACACTAGCAGAAACAGCATTAAAGGGAAAAGAATTAGAGAAAGATGGTGAAAATATATACATTGCAAATCGTAGTAAACCTGCTGGCAGTATGTGAGGTAAAAGGACTTAAAACAATGAGAAGTTTATTATGGCTACGTTATGTTCCCCAGCAGCTTTATCAAGACAATTACAACTATACAAAGACAATTACAACTATACAAAGACAATTACAACTATACAAAGGGGATATGATGAGATGTGTGAAGTAGGAACAAGCACTGCAGTAGGCCTACTGGCCCATGCTTGTAATGGTAGTAGCTGTTGGTTGAGTAGTAGTAGTAGTAGTAGCAGTAGTAGTAGTAGCAGCAGTAGTAGTAGGTGTTGTCAGGTGTTTCCCTCATCTGAAGAAGAGAAGAGGAGAAAGTAGGAGGAGGAGAAAGAAGAAAAAAAATTAGGAGTTAAAGGAAGAAGACAAATAGAATGAGGAGTTGGAGAAGGAGTATTATGAGGGGGTAATGAAGGAAGTGTACTCAGGGTGTGGTTGCTTCTTTAAAACATTAACACAGTAAATAAAACTGAAAGTATATGAAAGGGAAAAAATGTTAAAAAAAAATTCAGGGGACGAAGCAAATTAAAAAAGTTTACGCAGTAAATAATAAGAAGAAAGAAATTATAAACAGTCTCTTGAATAAACGAAGAGGAAAACAAATAAAAGTGTGTCGACGCAGAGAGAGACTACAGTAAAGCCAAACATTACAATAACACAAGGGAAAAAAAACTGACTACATTTCCGTATGTCACTGGAACATTAAACAGTGTTGAAAATATGGGCAAGGAAGGAGGACGAAGTATAGTCTGAAAGTATTAGATGTACCAAACGTTCCAATATACTGTCATGTTAAAGAATTTTGAGCTCTTTCATTTCTGGTATTATGTGGGGGAAAGGGAGGTACGTGCCTTAAAGACTTATCGTTTAACCAACCATACAGTATGACGCTAGCAGAATGTTGATGCCATTAAAACAACAGCAGCAACAGAAGCAGCAGCCAGAGCATAAGCTGTATCATGAAGAACCTAATAATTATAAAAATAACCATAACCATCTGTAGAATGCTGTTTATCAAGCTGGTAGTTAATTAAGCCTTCCTGCTGTGAAGAGTCATTGAGGGGGAAAAACAGCCAGATAACTTGATACGAACTAGTTTAAGGATGATGTACTTTAGTCGAGCTGGTAGAACGTACCTTGAATAACAAACGTACAGTAAAAATGGATTCCACCGAGTGCATTTCATGGTCGTGAGATTTCAAGAGTTTACACACTTAAATACACACACACACACACGTACGTACACGTGTGCGCGTGCGATCACTAGGGCGTGTCTTGTTCCCGGGACACACAGGATGAATTACACTGTAGGTAATTACAGCGCTGGTCAAGGCGAGTTCCACCTGCTGCTCTGTGGACAAGTCCTGATGATTGATGTACTTGTGCTGATGTTGATGTTTCGGTATTGGTGTCTGTGGTGTTGATGTTTGTGGTGTAGATGTTTATGGTGTTGATGTTTGTGGTGTGGATGTCTGTGATGTTGATATTTGTGATGTGATGTTTGTTTGTCGTGTTGTGCTATGGGCTTGTATTCAGGGCTAATATTGAGGACTGATAAAAACTGGTGTTGAGAGCTTTTGTTGATTGCTGGTGTTGAGGGCTGGTGTTAAGGGATGTTGTTAAGGGATGGTGCTGAGGGCTGGTGTTGAGGGCTGGTGTTTCGGGATGTTGTTAAGGGATGGTGTTGTGGGCTGGTGTTGAGAGCTGGTGTTGAGGGATGTTATTAAGGGATGATGTTAAGGGATGTTATTAACCCTTAAACTGTCCAAACGCAGATCTACGTTCGCTCGCGTAGCTCTCTGAACGTAGATCTACGTTTTTTTTACATGCTTTCAAATAGGGAAAATCAAGGTCGGAGCGCTACGCTCGTTGAGGGCTGGTGTTAAGGGCTAGTGTTAAGGGTTGGTGTTAAGGGCTAGTGTTGAGGGCTGGTGTTAAGGGTTGGTGTAAAAAAACGACGACAAAAAAGAGAATATTAAGGGAAAATAAATGAGAAAGAAACACTTTCCAAAAGAAAGAAAAACCCTGAACACTCTATGTGGAGGCGTATAGGAATCTAAAATTTACCCAGTAACTGTTTTTCGTTATGCAAGAAAAGCTACAAGTGTCATTGATATGAACCATTGAATGAGGCGAGAAATTAAATGTGTGTGTGTGTGTTTCTACCCACCTTACCTGTTTGTGCTTGGTGGGGCTGATTTACAGCTACTGGCCTCTGCCTCCTGTGTATTTCCTACTAATCTTGTGAGCTCCACCATGCCTATTCTTTAAGCTGTGAATGGAGTCTGCTTTCTCCACCACTTCGTTCAAGTCATTCCATTTCCTGACAATCCTGAGTTTGATGAACTGCTTCCTAACATCCCTTTGGCTCATCTGTGCTTTTAGCATCCAAGTATGCCCTCCTCTTTCTTTTTTACTGCTCCTCTCTTTCTCTTCTTGATTAAGGATCCTATTGCAGCCCTATCTGGGCACAAATGTATTGTATCAGTTCACTTGTTCTAATTGTAATCTTCGATATGTAGAAAGATCTTTCCGACATTTTAAGACTAGAGTTTATGAACCTATTCATTTATCTTATTATATCATATTATATCCAGATAACCCCACTATATGTAGTTAATCTTTCCATTTATTATATATTTAACATATACAAATATTATCTGACGGTTCATGAAGTTAAATGTTTAGTAGTACTAATTCCGAATGCACAGGATTGAGCATTTAAGAATTACGTAGCAAAGATAAAGACAAACGTAAATAAAATAAGGAAAAAAAGTATTTCCCAAGTGTGTGCTACTGTTCAGAAAGCCAAACTTCCAAGGAAATACTAAGTGTGTTGGTGACCCTAGCAACACGGTGTCAGAGTGATTCACTCCTGAGCATGAGCCACGCCCATCTTCTGGCTGCAGACACCCCTGGTAATGGTCTCTGGGCGGCCATACACTCTCCCTCTTTATTACCTACTGAGGAAGTCTGCAGATATTATCACTTTCACGCCTCTGATATTCATGAAGATTATAAATACTCGCCTCTTAGAAAGAAAGATGGAAAGGGTAATGTAGTGGTGATAAGAGGTGCTGATGCTGGAGTCTTGAAGTAGTAAATATTGCATTCTTTAACTAACCTCATAACTATATGAGTGCGCAACCCTTTCCCATTGCGAATCATGGATATTTCGTTTATGCTTCCGTTCCAGAATGCAGGACGTAGATATTCGAAGGCAGGAGTGTTGACGTCTAGTGATGGGATGTAGGAGAGTTACGTTGGAGGGGAAGGGAAGCTTATCTGAGTCGCTTAATGGGAAGTGGAGGTGGTGGGATGGTCATAGTAAGAGTAGTGGCAGGGAGAAAGGAAGGGAAAAGGTAGGTAGTGAGGGGCGGACCGAGCAGAATGAGTTTGTTATCGCAGCTAGGTCACGGTCGTGTAATCTTTAATAGAATCTCATTTTTTTTTCTATTATGATCTGTGTAGTGAAAGCCAAACACCTCCAGCGCTGAAACTTGAGAGCTTTTACAGTCAACACTGCTGGACTTTTTCTCTCTCCGTTTCTCTCTTTCTATTTCTCTCTTTCACTATCTCCCTCTCTCTCGCCAAGCGCCCCTCTTGCCCTCCCTCTCTATCTCTCCCTTTCTCCTTCACTCTCACCCTTACTTTCTCCATTATTCTCTCTCTCTCTCTCTCTCTCTCTCTCTCTCTCTCTCTCTCTCTCTTTCATAATTTACTAAAGATTAATGAGTCATTTCAAGCTTACGTGTCAGATGTGTTATTTAATATTAGCTTGATATATTTTATCCCCACAGACACAGTTATAATTGTTGCATTTTAAAGGAGATGGACTGGCTGTCCAGTGATGAAAATATTTATTTACAAGTATGTTAAAAACTCTATTGAATTTAGACAAGAGAAACCCACCCTTCATGGAAGAAACATAAGCAAATGCAGTAA